>JAAEAF010005021.1:0-51832 GCA_011037195.1 Triatoma infestans | reverse complement strand
TGCCAGTGGCCAGACTACCTGAAAGGATGATGATAGGAAGGCCGGAAGGGAAAAGATTAAGAGGAATACCGAGGCTAAGATGGCTGGATGATGTAGAGGACGACCACAGGAAGCTGGGTATAAAAGAGGATGAAGAAGAAAAGTCGAAGATAGACAAGATTGGCGATTCTTTTTGGTGGAGGCCCAGGCCCATTAGGGCTGTAGCGCCATTTAGTAGTAGTATGTGTGTGTGTGTGTGTGTGTGTGAGCGTGGTGGGTCTGTGCGTAAGAACAAAATATCTATTGAGTAATTTCAAGATTTTCTTGAAAACCGCTCTAATGGTTTTCTGTAAACTTCGTATACTACGTACAAAAAAAAATACCTATAACTTTTCTTTGAAACATTAGCCCAGGAAAATTGATTTTTTTGAAGGGAATCTATGGGAACATTAGCGTCAAGCTTTCCTCCAAAGTTCCACTTTAATACAATGTAAGCTTCTGCCCTCTATATAATATTAATATACATTGCTAGAATTTCAAATTTTAGATTCTAGATTTTGAAAAAAAAATCGGTTAACCGAAAGTGCGATTTTACATAATGTGTTTTTGAGTTATTTTGGAATTTTCTTTCTTAACTTAAGATTTTCATATAATCTGACTTCGAAATGTTTAAATAACAAAAAGTAGATTTGAAAAATATTTGGCACTAAAACAAGAAATATGTTTTACTGGTAAGAAATAGGCATACGATAACAATGTGTCTAAATGTGGTGTTTTCTTTTATTTTGGTATTTCCTAGAAAATGAAAGTAAAAATAATAAAAAAAACTATATACCGATCTACTGTGCTGACTTAATAACTATTCAATCCCAGTCAAACAATGCCTACTAAGAAAGGAATAAGGAACTGTGTTGTATAAACTTGGAAAACTTTATTGTGGTAGTTTAATGTGGGCTGAGCTAAATGACATCACAGAATGTTAGAAAGTTTTGGCAATAGGCGGAGCTTAACAGCCGATCAGATTTCACAATTAAATTGTCGAGCTGTACAAAACACAATTCACTCACACTTGTCAGTGGCAATTTTTTTTTTTAAATTAGAATAATTGACCCTTTAACGGTCTCAGTTCACTGCACTCCAACTAAAAATCCATTTTTCTGGAATAGTTGTTGTGGTTGGTTCCGTAGAGCTGGAAAGCATCAGAGACATTTTCCGTGATAGCCTGCTTCTTTTTGTTGGTCATCCACCGGTTTCGGGCGTTCGCCCAACATTAGAATGCGTTTGTCAAACAGTGTGACAACATAGATAGAGCAAGTCTATGTTATCACACTGTTTGACGACAAACGCATCCTGATGATGGGCGAACGCCCGAAACCGATGGATGACCAACAAAAAGAAGCAGCCTATCACGAAAAATATCTCTGATGCTTTCTGGAATAGTTTTGGAGAAATGCAATATTATTGTCACCAACTTTTGGGAAAATCTTTGGCGTTGTTTTTAGAAAAATCGTCAAAAACTAATATCCTATACTGAAAATTCGCACTATAGATTAACCGTTTTTTCTTCATTTTTTGTTTTAACAAATCAAATTTAATTATTCTGTACATCATATACCTGTGGTAGAGCTGCGTAGTATTTTGAAATTGCATTTATTTGAAAAAAAAAACAAACCTTAAGTTCCTGCTCCGCTAGAACTCTCTAAAATAATCTTTCTTAAAAAAAATGTTTCAAATAAAAGTGATAGTACAATTTATAACTAATTAGTAAATGAAGTTTAGGGACAATCTTCGGAACCATTTTTTTTTTTTTTGGAAAACGCAAAAAAATAAAATAAACATTCAGTAAAGTCACAATCTCCGATACTGAGATTGTAAACTTCGTGTCGATTCCAATAATGGTACCTAAGGCGGAATATCAAGTTTCATTTATCAGGTTTAAAAACATTTATTCAAACTCGAGGGGGCACCAAAAAAAAAAAAAAAAATGTATATTCAGTGCAAAATTGCAAATTTAACACACTGGAAATGTTTTTCTACTTACAGAAGTATGAACCCGTTAAAAATTTAGCCTTTATTTCTAAAAATCTTAAGGAAATGACAGAACCGATATGAAAATATATTAATATTTATTCTTAAACAAAGTCCATTACCCTGCCCTCTTGGTGCAACAGCCCATAAAGGGTCAAGGCTTGCTAGTCGGCTATATTTGTATGGGGGAGTATGTGGTAAGCACGCCACCAATTGCCACGCTGTTTTAGTTCCGGCCTTCGCTACCCAGGGCGCTACCAAGTGTATCTTCCCCACTTCAACATCAACTTTGCCCTCACCGGGAATCGAACCTTGAATTCTCGCACCAAAGGTGAGTGCGCTAGCCACTAGACCAACGCGTGAAGACGATAAATAAAGTCCATTACTTTCTTTAAATACAAGTTTTGG
Organism: Triatoma infestans; assembly: GCA_011037195.1. Classification (NCBI taxonomy): domain Eukaryota; kingdom Metazoa; phylum Arthropoda; class Insecta; order Hemiptera; family Reduviidae; genus Triatoma; species Triatoma infestans. Next base: position 49,417 of record JAAEAF010005021.1, on the reverse strand, counting down.
AATTTCACAAATAGACATTTCCATTATTGTGCACTGCCAATCAATACGATGTTAATTTCATTGACTGTGATATTTCCATAATGCTTTTTTAGTTCGCCACTTTAATTCATTACTCCGTAGAAAATTGAAAATATAAAGGTGAAAAAAAAGAAAAATATTTCAAACAAAAGTGATACACAGTTAGTATACTCAATTTTTTTTTTTAAATTCCATGCACACCGTTCCCGAGCTCTCGCTCATAACAGCCCAATGATTATACTTCATCACTAATGATCCCGAAACAAGAATGATTCCCAACAAGAATACGATTATATGAAGGAAGGGCACAACAAGGTACCTTTCATAAATTATAATGAATTTATGCCACCATAGCAAAACAAATTAACAAACAGCATCACATTCATACTCATTCACACAATAAATACATTCATATTTCACGCATGCAGACAAAATTCCTATCCTAATTACTAATATCCCGTCACTTACGTTCCGCCTATCTTCGAAAATCTCCCCACAGTGTACCACGTCTCAGAGCCTCTTTTGCAAACTTTTTAAAAGCATCGTATGCACTGAGATTTTCCAGCAACAAGGTTAGTGTATCAATATTATAAATATAACAAATTTTATTAATAATTTTTTTATTTATTTTTTATTTATATTTTATTTATTTTTATTTATTAATAACTAGCAATATTAATATTGCTAGTTGAAAACTTTTACCAAACTAGTATACTAAATTTAAGAAATCCGTCGGTTGGTGACCGAATTGTATATTCAACTGAAATAGCACTTTATAAGTAAACCCAACCCTTCTCCAAAAGCCGCCTTAAAGGCATTTTCCTAGAGAAATGTTACAAATAAAAATTGTAGCTTATAATATACGTAATTGATATACCAAGTTTACAAGTAAATCATGGGAGCCATTTTTGAGAAAAATCCAAAAAAGTGAAGGAAAAAAACATTTAGTACTCCGGTTGAGGCATTTTGACAGGTACATACTGTCGGGTCCCATGTTGATACCTAAACGGAATATGAAGTTTGAATTTTCTAAGATTTTTCGTTTTTGAGCTATGCTGTTCACACACACAACTGACCTTTTCTAAATACCACTTTTTTGGAGTCAGGTGACCTTGAACGTTATTTCCAGGGAAAACTCGATATCGAAAATATGTCACGCTTACAATACTTCCTCTTTCTATGAGTAATAAATTCGTACTAATCATTTAGCCTATAAACCTAGCTGATCGTACGTTATTATCTTCGGACAATCAAATAGGCGGAAAATAATAGTAAAAATTTTTGTTACGTCATAACGAAACTAAACATAAATAAAACGCAAATAAAAATTAAAAGTAATGTTAAAATGCTTCCGATTTCCCTAATGGAGAGAATTTTTCCATATCGCTCAGATTAATCAAATTTTTACATGACAGAATTTGGCTAATGTGCTTGTATATTCACAAAGCTTAATTTAATTAACACAATTTTGAAGGTAGTGGAAAAACCATAACCAAATTCATACTGAGAGACAAAATAATATTATAGAAAAAAAAATGTTAATTTTTGGATGGTATGTGTAAACGTCAGAAAGGTTATGGATGATGTGAATCTCTTCTAAATGATTATATAAATCATATTGGACGAAACTAATTGAAATTAAAGCTGACAAACAAGACATATTTATGCAGATTGAATGGACTACACGAATTCTTACTTGGTAAACTTCATAAATAGTAAAAACATTTCCAAGAGAAAAAAACACCTTCTATCTGTAACAGAGTATGAAAATTTAATGTAATTCGGTTTTCAGCCGCCTTAAAGTAAAATGGAAACTCATATCACTCATGACTTTCGTAGTAGACTGAAAAATAAGTATCCACCCGTTGCTCGAAATGCTATCTAATTATGCTGTTCTTCGTGTCACGGTTATTACAGTGAATCCGGCTTTTCATATACAGCTTAGATCAAAAAGAAATTGAGAAGTCAATGGCCGCTGCAATAGGATTTACAATTTTAAAAGGTCACTTGAGCAAACCCTCTTAAGCTCTTTGTAAACAAGATTAAATATTTTCAGACTATTTAGATTCTTTTCCATGACAATCATGCTAAAGAAAACAAGTTACAAAATTAGGGTAAAAAACTTATTTCTGGAGTTTGAAAGCTCAATAAAAATGTAGGATAGGAATGGTGTTCCTCGAATCACTAGCGGCCTCCTTTTGCGTCCCTTGTCTGTAATCAGCTATGCCAAAAATGATTTCCATAAGGTTTTAGTTCATAGATAATTTTTACAGAATTACAATATTGCACAGATTAGTTAGGAAAATACTAGCTATGTAAATAATACATTCTACTGTCTAATAATAACTGGTAGATAACTTGTAATTTTAGGTAGAATACCATGAAACTAAGGAAATACTGATCACTAGATATTGAAATATTAAAGAGGATTGTAATGGAGGCGATATTTAAGGAACACTAACGTTACAACCACGTTAAACACTTCATGAATGTTTATTGTAGTAATAGAGAGAGGGTAGACGATAACCTTTGGCCTAAGTTCACATGGTTAAGGGTTTATTTCTCTTACAATTCCCCCCCGAACTGTACAAACACCTTTACTATAAGCTCTTCTCATCTTGTGCTTGCTATTTCATAGCAAGAGTACTAATTTCAATAAGAAAGGCGATCCGTTTCAACAATAAATGCCTCTCACAGAATTCCTAGATATAATTCTCATAATATTTTCTAAGTTTCAAAATTATCGAACCAGATGTAAGATACATTCTCGTAAATTATAATTAACAGAAATTTCTGTGGCCAAATAACAGTTATGTAACTTAATGAATAATGAATAACTGCAATAAATGAATAATAAAAAATAGACAAACTATTATAAGCATCATGATAAAATTAATGCCACACTATAATATATAAAACTCAGATCAACAATCAACAGACAAAATTAAATACACGACGAACAACGTCAAGTATCTTGGTATATCTCTGGATAATAAATTGAAATTCGCACATTTCAAATGAATTGTGGTAAAATGACTAAGACGATCCTCCAGTTACTCTTAAGCCACTCGAAAATGATTATACAAAATAAACTACTACTTTACAATGACGTCAACAGACCGACTTACTCTACAATTCCTCCTCCGCCTGGAGCCTGGTAGTAATAACTTCAAGAAACTTCAGACAACCCAAAACCAAATTCCTAAGACTTGCAATTCACTCACTACGACAAGAAAAATCTTCCATAATCACAATATATTTCTTCATCCAAAACCGTATGCTGAAACTTCACTCCATTCTAGACTGTCATCCCAATCCAATCTGCCGCGAAATAGCCAGATTTCCAGAGCTACGGTAATTGTAGCTCTTTCCTTCTTTGTCCATGCATATAAATTCCTTAACACTATCCCACCATTTGATCTGTCCGTCTATCTATGTGTGGAGGGGTGGTAAGTTTATCTCTAAAACAAAAAGAATTGCAGAGTGTTTAAACTTAATATTTTGTTAAAGTGCTACCAGAAGACCTGAAAATAGGCTTTTCATAAAAACCATTCAACCGGAAGTGGCACGTTACTGAATGTTTTTTCGATTTTTTTTTTTGTGATTTTCTCAAAAATGGCTCCAACGAATTTCTTTAAACTTAATATACTTTATACTTGTAAAGAGCTACAACATTTATTTGTAACATTTCTCCTGATAAAAACATTTGAGGGGATTTTTTTTGGAGGAGGAATGGAGTTAGGTTTGCCTCTAAAATGCTATTTCAATTTACTACACAATTCTATCAATTAAATAATATTAATTAGAATTAAATATGCTGTTGAAATTCCGTGTTTGAAGAGAATCGGATAATCGAAGGTGCGTTTTTACAGAAAGTAGTTTTCTGCTTTCTACTATTTTCTCTAAAACAGATCGACGATTTTCTTTAAACTAGGAACGTGAACTACACGTATAAAGAGCTACAACTTTTATTTGAAACATTTCTCCGAGTAAAGTCATTTAAGGAGGGGTTATGTTTACCTCTAGAGTGTTATCATAGACGCTGATCATACAACAATTCTACCATCTAAACAAAATTAAGTAGAACTAAGTAAATTGCGAAAATTCCGAGTATCAAGAAAATTAGTAAACCGGAAGTATATTTTCACTGATTAGTTTTTTCAGTTTTTGCGATTTTCTCCATAAAAACACCGATGAATATAATTAAATTTGGTATACTAACTATAAAATTAGTCAATTACAATTTTGTAAATTGCAGTAAGAGAAAGTTGTGTGAGTATTAAAAAAACAGATTTTTTATTATTAATAGGGTTGATATATTACTATTACTATTATTTGTAACTAATTGCATATTTAATAGAGACAGTTATAGAAACTTTTAATAATTAACAATACACTTTAACAGATTGTGGAGGGAAGTATAGAATAATGAGATTTTGTGGGCGCAATCAATATGATATAATAAAAAAAATCGGGTGTGAAACACTCACACAACTTTCTCTTACTCCTGTTCTCAAAATTATAATTGACAAAGGTTATAGTTTGTGTACCAAATATAACGAAATTCGTCGAAAACTGAAAAAAAAGTCCAGTAAAAGCGCACTTCCGGTTTACTAATTTTCTTAAAACTCGGAAGTTAGGCCATGTATTTATTTCTAATTAATTATGTTTGGCTGATAGAATTGTATAATCAATTATGATACCACTTTAGAGGAAGCTGTAATCCCACCCCTCCCCTAAAAGTGCCCTTAAATGAATTGTCCCAGAGAAATGTTTTAAATAAAAGTTATAGATCATTGTATGTTTGGTTTATATAACAAGTTTCAAGAAAATCGAAGGTGCCATTTTTGAGAAAATCGCGAAAAAGTGATAAATTCATTTAGTAAAGTGGTAAAGTAAAAGGCACTTCCGGTTATCCGATTTTTTCAAACTCTGAATTTCAACAACATATTTAATTTTAAGTAACATTATTTAGATGATAGAATTGTTTAATAAACTGAAATAGCACATTAGATGAAAACCTAACCCCACCCCTCCCCCAAAAGTACCCTTAAATGAATTTTCCCAGAGAAATGTTTCAAATAAAAGTAGTAGCTGTTAGTATGTGTAGTTGAAATAACATGTTTTAAGAAAATTGTTGGAGCGATTTTTGAGAAAATCGCAAAAACGTAAGAAGAAAACTAGTAAACTGGCACTTCCGGTTGAGGAATTTTGACAGATGACCCACTGTCGGATCCCATGGTGATACCTAAACGGAATATCAAGTTTGAACTTTCTACGATTTTTCTTTATGAGCTATGCTATTCACATACATACATACATGCATACACACACACACTATTTGCTAAAAACCACTTTTTTGGACTCAAGGGACCTCAAAACGGATATTTCCGGTAAAAACACAATATCGAAAATTTGACACGATTACAATACTTCCTCTTACTAGGCGTAAGAGAAAGTAAAAAAATGCACACACTCGAATGATCAATTAAGAAATTATAGGCAATTCAAATGTATACCAAACTAGCATTGATATGCAACTTATAAAACATATATTAAAAAACAAATTAATTAAGTTGATTCAGCAAAAAATAAATAAGAAACAAATAAACCGGAAACATTCCTAGTTTAAAAAAAAAAAAATCGTTGGAGCGATTTTAGAGAAAATAGTAGAAAACTGAAAAATACTTTTCAGTAAAAATGTACTTTCCGGTCATCCTATTCTCTTAAAACTCCGAAATTTCAGCAGCATTTTTAATTCTAATTAATATTATTTAGATGATAGAATTTGTATAGTAAAATGAAATAACATTTTAGTGGTAAACTTAACCCCAACTCTTCGCTTTTGGTAATAACAGAAAGTAAAAATATTGAAACTAAAAGATGTTCCCTCATAAAAGAACAAACTTACAAAAAATTAAAAATGAACAAATAATTAGGACAATAAAAAAAAGAAGATCCTTTGTATAAAGAAGTTGCACATCAAAAACTCACTTCCATATATATGAAACAACTGAACCAAAACTATTACATTTAGTTTGCTGACTAGTAGTGAACATGAAGAAGATTCGTTTTCTCTCTCTATTTCTCTGTTTGAGTAGAGTGGGGCTAATCCAAAAAGGAATATCCCCTCTACCTTACTACTCTTAGACTACAGAATATCTCTTAAGATGATGTACCGACAGTACTATTTGTTATCCTTTCCTTTCAACTGACTGTCTATGCTCTTAGTATATAGTAATATCCTTCTCGGTGTATTAACTTCGAAAAGAGAACATAAAAGTTGTTTCTGCTTGTCAAATATATTATTATATTGTGAAATGCGAGTAAACCTACTATGTATTTTAAAATAAAAATAAGAAACCAATAAACTTAATAGTATTTTTCTTCTTTTACCAAGTCATAAGCGATATATATATCTTTATAAGTATCATTTACTAGAGATATAGTGATGAATATTTCAAATATGTCCCTAGAATTATAGCACCGGAAGTGTCAGTTAGAACTTTCCTTTTACCATTCTTTCATAAATAATGACCAATAATGTCTCCCCGGTATAACTTACATAGAGAGTTAAGTGCACTTTACTCTTGACAATCCTTCTTATTAATGAGGGCAATATAGCTCAAGGTTTTATAAACTAAAAACTAATTATATGTTTAATAAATGTGATTAATTACTTGATATTAATCTGATTAATATATTACATTTAAATTTACCGGATATTCATAAAAAAAAAGAAGTACAAAATGTTGAATTTATTTAATTAATATTCTTTTTAAATAGAAAAATTTATTGATATTAAATAAATTTATTGTAATAATAAACCCAAAGATATATTTTAGTAAAAAATAAATCATTTGTGCAAACATTGTGTATAATTTTTTTGATAGTTGTGCCGCGGTCAAACTCTATTAATATTGTCTTAATGTGAGGACATTCATGAAAATTACCCAGTCCTTGATTTTCATGATTATATTTTTCTTCTATTAGCTTTATCCACAACATAAATCCTAACGAATTTTCAATGTTACATTACGAATAAAATCTTCAAAAAAGATTATTCTTACAAATGATATACATATACATTAGACAAAACATCAACGAACAAAAAAACAATATCTATTCAATTTAAATTTAATATGCAAGGACGTTTTTTTCCTTTTTTCTTCATCTCCTTGGGCTTCCTGCCTGTGCAGATTAGCCAGATTCTCTGCCCACATTTCTTGCGGTTTTCATCAGCGTTTTAGCTGCGGCTGATGGTAACTAGACATTGTTCTATTTACACTCTTTGCTTTTTATTTTTATAGTCTGATTTTGTTTTTATTTATAAAATTGAAAATAGCTAAATATAACTTGTGGTTTGGTTTTGAGAGGATGATTATGCAGATTGGCACTCTATCCTCTTCGTGATTATTATACTCGAGGATCAGGTGATTGGCGTCGATGACGCCACAACTGGGTTGTGTAATGGAAAAAGACATGCAAAAATAAATAGTTTTGGAAAATAGTTTTGTAAAAATTAGCTAGTGTATTTAGTGATGGGGATAGAGCCAGGTATACTACAATGTAGGTCATTGCTATTAGGTAAACAAAGGCACAAAAACCCGTTAGGCCAATTCTTTTGTGAAAGAAAAATCACCCGCTAAAAAGGACATTCCTTCAGGAGAGTCTGCATTCTGCTTCCAAAGCCAGAACTCTTGCTTCAGGAATCGCTCTCTAAAAACTCATGCGAGATTTGCCTTTATTCTAGATAAATATTATTTTATTAAGATACAGTTGTGATATTGTAATGTACTGAAATTTGCTTAGAGAATAATATATTTATTTTAATAACAGTGGTGATTTCTTGATTATAACTAATGCTTCATTCTCTTAAACAACCATACATACAAGCCCTTTTACAAAACCGCTCGTGCTACTACAAACATAATACACAACTTCACCCAATCACATTTCAGTTGAATGAGATGCTTATACGCGACAGATGATGTGGAGAAAAGTTAATAAATCAAATTAACAAAAAATAACTAATTAAAAAAACACAAAAACAATTGTTAATGTAATTTTTAAAATATATTAAAAATGTAAAAGGAAAATTTTAAATTGTAATTTATATGTTGGCCACAATCAGTAGCTAAATAACAATAAGCAAAGCACAATATAAATTATCTTTTGCATTAAGTGCAACCTCCATATGCTGATTCAAAAATAAGAAAACTAGGTATGTCCCAATTAATAAATTATAAATAGTCAGAAATACAGTAAAATAACTTTTATTTTCTAAATTAACTTTTATTTAATGTAATTTGATGAAAGTTGTTTCCTGATGACGACTAGGTTGGCTAATAAAATCGAGAAAATCAAGGTTCAATCAGGTTATTTTCATCAATAAACCTAATAACAATATCATTTACAATATTCATTAACCACTGGTAATTAAAAAATCTTTCATTAAGACGCTGAATATCTCTTACGGAGTGTTAAATTTGGCTCTATAATTTGTAAAGGGATATCGCTTTGGAACATAATTGCATATCGCTGAGGAAATCAAATTAAGAAAAATAATTATTTACGAGCCACTTTTACCATTTATTTTTTAACGTTTATATTTAATCGCAATTTATGCAATGAATTGCAATTAAATGTTTTTGTTTTTTTAATGAAATAATATAATAAGAACTTCTGAGTGACACACATTTACTGCAATTCTTACTGTACTTACTGACAAACCTCCTTCAAAGTTGCATATTTACCCATTAAATTAGTATTCATCTGGTATTTTATCCGTCTTAACCTGCATATTTCTTTTATTCCTGACCGGTTGCGGATTTTCATCCATCGTCAAAATAAATTTATCAAAGATATTTTCCTAGATAGCCTGTTTTTTTGTTTTGTGGTTACCGACCGGATTCGGGTGTTCGCCCATCATTCAGGATGTTTTTGTCAAAAAAAAAAAAAAAAAAACAGTGTGATAACATAGACTTGCACAGAGCATATTTAGTTGATCACTAATTAGTACACTCTGCACGAACTTGATAAATTTACTCTTACAATGGATGAAAATCCGAAACCGATCGGTATTAAAAGAAATATGCATGTATATACGACGGATAAAATACCAGATGTTATCCAACATTGCGGACCCATTCACATATTCAAATTAGTTTTTCTTATACCTTAAGTTTTCTGGGTTGAAACCATATACTATAATAAATTATATCAGATTGAATGAATTATTACATAATGTCAACATATTTCCACATACTCTAAAATAATTATTTTTTGAATAAAATGTCAAGAAAATGCATATGAATACATTATTTAATTATCCAAGTAACAAGTTTGAAGAAATTCTTTGAAGCCATTTTTTAGAAAAAATCGTGAAAATTGAAAACAAAAAAATACTGTATTGGAATCGTTTGATATGATTTCTGATGTAGTAGATGTCTTGAAGAGGGCGGAAGTTAGTTGAGAGATTTGGAAAGTTAGTGCTCGAATTATTAATACGGATTTTATAAAAATAAATGTATTTTAACAATAATTTTAACTAAATGGTAACTACTAACTAGCAAAATACTTAGGAATAAATAGAAGATAAATAAGTAATAAATTAGAATGATAAAATAAACGAACTAAGATGCACTACTAAAAGATAATAAGTTTAAATGAAACTGTGTATAGTCGCGTAAACTGCTGCTCGTGTATAAAGACGTGCTCGTATAGTCGCATATGATATAATGATCCTCTCGTTGTATATGATAGAGTTTATATATCGGTGTTGGCCACACTCACACTAAGACATCTGTCCTAGTGTGCAACCTTGTACGACCTTCGTAGTTTGCTGACCTTATTTAAGTCAGTGGCCAACCTTATCGGTGCTTGCTTTGATGTAAAGCATTGAAAAGGGCTTTGTTGTTTGTTTGGCCGGCGTTGTCTTAAAGACGGCGGCCTGCTAGGTCGCTGGTTATAAATTGCTCTTTTATTACTGCCATCCTTTGTTAAGATAGCAGCTGACTGGAACCACTTTGACATTGGTATGACTTTCCATTACAATACTAATTCAAATTGAAACGTTTTCTCTTAAAATTCGCAATATTAGCAACGTTATAATATGATACAGGTAGTTGGACCCGTACATTATATTAAAATAGTTTTTTTTTTAATTTTTTTAATAGAGAACAAAGTTACAATTTTTCATATTAGTTTAGAAGTTTTTAATTAATTATTGGACAAACAAATCGACAAATAAAACAATAAGTTACATCAATGTTGTCACGGTTAACACGTATTAAATAAAACAATACAGGGCAAAAACTAATAACAATTTATTGGTTTATATATTGGTGTATATTTTAAATAAAACATTCCCCAGGCATGCACACATTTCATTGGAGAAAAAAAATCATGCAGCCCTTGAAACTGTTTGCATTGTTTTCCAGTTGGAAAAACCTAATGTTTAGTGAGAAAAATATTTCTACCTCTTCTTGGGCTTTTATTCGATAAAGGAAAAAATCACTATAATGGTGATAAAGGAAAAGTAGCTTTCCCGGTTAGTTGCCCTCAGTGTTACTGCCAATACTTCCAACATATACTTCCCTTTGCCGCATGCTTCAGTTAGCCGAATATAATAGCAGTTTGACATTCACCACTTCAATAATTTGATGAAATAAAATGTGATTTATTTACTCCATATGCAATGTACTTGTACATACTTGTTTTATATATTATACAATTGTTGATATAATAATTATAATTTAGATGATCAATAAATTGCTCAAATCAATCCGATATTTGGGTTTATTATTACGTAATATATTGAAATATTGCAATATTGTGAACGAATCAGTAACTATTTTCAGCATTCTTAAATGCTACAGCGAGAAATTTTTTTTTTAGAATAATGGCGATCACTAGAGCCGCAATAAATTAATTGAAGAATTCTTTAGTTCCTTGTATTAATAATGATTGAGTCCCCTAATTTAAAAAATGATAAGGAAAAATTGTTGTCAAAAAAAAACAAATTTAGTTGTTACAGATAATGTTGAATTACGATTTGGAAAGACTTAGGAATCGGGCTATCATTCTTAAGAATTAATTAGTTTCTATCGACTTGCCAACTGAGTTAATGGGCTATGGATATGAATTATTAATTGATAGCTTGAACTATAATACGTAAATGGTTTTTTTTTTTGTATGTTTCAGAACTTACTCTTAATTGATCTTTCCTCACACAGTTTCGGAAGTAAACAACAATATGAGAGATAAGGCTTCATGTACGTAGTAACAGATGGCGCATCTTCCATGCTACGCCCCTAAAACCAGTTATTTTTAAAAAGAATATTAGTTTTTTAGTTTTCATTCATACCACTCAATTATCTATTCCAAAATCAAATCTGTCTTTTATTTAATTTAATGAACTCGTATTTTTTCTGATGTGTACGTAAATAAAATTAAATATATTAATTTATTGATCTACAAGAATGGATTTCTTAACAGGTAAAAAGTGCAGAATATTATTAATAAACTTGACTTTTTACCTGCTCCATGTAATTTTATCAATTCATACTGTTGCAAGTTCAAAATTTAAATTGTCCTTAATCATGCTAAATCTGACTATAAATCGATAAATTGTTGAATTTTCTAAACTTTGGGCGTCTACTGACAATTACATAGATTATTTTTGTATTAATTTCCTCGGTATATATATATATATATATATATATATATATAGAGCAAGCAGTGATTTATAACTGCTATTTCCGGTGTTTATTGTTGAAGATGTTTAAATCATTAACATGAATGTTCAATATCATAAAATGTTCCAATTTAACACGCAGTAAACTAAGCAGGAAATGGTGGAAATAGGTAAAGGAATAGAATAATATTCAGAATCAAGACTCTAAGATTAACAAACCCTGAATGTAGTCTAGGCTGAGACTCAACACGAAAATTTTCCAGTATTTTCCAAGCAAAATTTTATAGTTGTTGTAGTTGGTTCCGCAAGGCTGGAAAGCCTCGGAGATATTTCCGTGATAGCCTGCTCCTTTTTTTGGTCATGACCGGTTTCGGGCGTACGCCCATCATAAGGAAGCGTTTGTCAAACAATGTGATAAGATAGATATAGACCCCACGTGTTGGATGTTTCCATTTTTAAATTTCCCTCTTCACCTAGTCAGGATCCTAAACCAAAACATTTAAAGACCAGTCAGTGTATAAACTATATTTGCTCTGTGCAAGTCTATGTTATCACATTGTTTGACAAACGTATCCTGATGATGGGCGAACGTCCGAAACCGGTCGTTTAATCACAAAAAGAAGCAGGCTATCACGGAAAATATCTCTGATGCAGAAGTTTTTACCCAATTGGAAGATGTTTCTTTTTGAAATTATCGGAATTAGTAGATGATTGTGATCCTAGCCGATAGTCAGGCCGCATTAATGCACTGAGTTCATGTACTATAACAGCAATACATGAACGAAAATAGTTATATAGAGCAATTCTCTTCATGAGTTCCAATCCATTTCCGGTAGAGAATATCCTTGCCTGGTATCAGTAGGGCATACAGACCTATCAAGTTTTAAAAAAAACTAAAACAAAAAACGATCCGGTGAACTTTTAGTTTATTTTTACTCGTGCTTCAAAAACATTAAACTCAGAAATTCTAGAAAGAGATATCGACGATATCTTTGACGTAGTTGTGAAAATCTGCAGCTTTTTAATGTAAACATCTAGAATTATTAATGGAGCTCGATAGAAACGGAATTGCAATAATTTATTCCGAATTAGTTATTTTTAAAAAAATGGATTATTAAGAAGAAAACAAAATCTGGTGTGAAACACTCACACAACTTTCTCTTACTCCTGTTCTCAAAATTATAATTGACAAATGTTATAGTTTGTGTACCAAATATAACGAAATTCGTCGAAAACTGAAAAAGCTGTTCAGTATAGGCACACTTCCGGCTTACAATTTTCTTAAAACTTGGAATTTTGGCCATCTGTTTATTTCTAATTAATTATGTTTGGATGATAGAATTGTATAATCAACTATGATACCACTTTAGGGGAAGCTGCAACCTCACCCCTCCCCTAAAACTGCCCTTACATGAATTTTTCCAGAGAAATGTCTTAAATAAAAGATGTAGATCTTTGCATTTTTATTTTGTATACAAAGTTTCAAGAAAATCGTCGGAGCCATTTTTGAGAAAATCGCGAAAAAATGAAAGAATCATTTAGTAAAGTGTCAAAACAAACGCATTTCCGGTTATCTGATTTTTTTCAAACTCGGAATGTCAACAACATATTTAATTCTAATTAACATTATTTAGATGACAGAATTGTCTAATAAACTGAAATAGCAGTTAAGATGAAAACCTAAGCCCACCCCACCCCCAGAAATACCCTTAAATGAATTTTTCCGTGGAAATGTTACAAATAAAAGTTGTAGCTCATTGTATGTGTAGTTGATATAACAAGTATAAAGAAAATCGTCGGAGCCATTTTTGAGAAAATCGCAAAAACGTAAAAAAAAGACTAGTAAAGTGGTACTTCCGGTTGAGGAATATTAACACCTAACGCACCGTCAGATCCCATGGTGATACCTATACGTAATATCAAGTTTGAACTTTCTACGATTTTTCGTTTTTGAGCTATGCTGTTCACATACACATCCACGGACACACACACACAGACAATTTGCTAAAAAACCAATTTTTTGGACTCAGGGGACCTCAAAACGGATATTTCCGGTGAAAATTCGACACGATTGCAATACTTCCTCTTACTAGGAGTAAGAGAAAGTAATAACCCTGCATTCATCAAACTGTCCTTAAAATCCTAGAAAAACGATTAAATTAGAACATGGTAAGTGATGGATTGCGTCATTATTTGCCCAAAATCCTTATACATATATTATTATTAATGGAAAATATGTGAATATCAAAGAATAGTGCGCCGACCAAAATATATCCCAGCCTTCCCAGATGGGCTTTCATATGTTGTATGCCTTCATATGTCACACTTCTTGAATAAGAAGAAATATTATGTTCACTAAAGGACAATATATATCATGAAATCTTATAAAGTATTACTAACCATTTTTACAAAGTTTGCATTCTCATGCTGTTTAAAATAAATAAAATATCTTATATAAAATAATAAATAAAAAAACTATATTCTCGGAATTTATTTAAAATAAGAAAATCTGGTGTGGAAAGTTCATACGACTTCCATTATTGCAATTTCCCTAGTTCAAATGAGAAATTATCTTCAAATTAACAATTTATACTAAGTATTTAGTTGGCTACAATATCATACAGCTGCTGGAACCAATACTATTACGAATAGCGGCTGATCCTTATAGGCACATTCGCACGTGAACTTCCTTGTAAAACCTCAGTTAAGAATAAACTTGTCTATGAAATATGAACTATTTCGTTTAGTTGATTTGCTAAAACTTTTAGTGTTTAAGATGAATTACTATTTTTGATCTCTAATACTGGAGCCACTACTGTACTCTACTCGCACATGAGCCTATGTGGACGGGATATAGCATATATACTTCTTCCGGAAAACGGATTCTTCCAGTTTTTGTGAACTACTAGAAGAGCGCGTTAGCATTAGCGGGTCTGGTCAAATAATTTTAGTTTTAGGATGTTTTTTTAATCTTTCTAATTATAAAAGTTTTATTTTTGAACCATTATATAGAAATAGTTTTAGCTTATTAATGTTTACATCAGCGGTTATCAATATTTTATATTTCGCGCCCCCCCCTTTTTTTACCTTGAATAATTATGGGCCCCTAGTATAATATAAAGTAATAAGGTAGACACGGGAATTTAAACTCAATATGGATTGAACTGTCATGTAATTATTCTCTTATTAAAGCAAAAGCACTTCAGATACTATTTGTGATGTGATGGCAAGAAGAAGAAAGAAGATATAATTTTTAAATAAATCTAAAAATTATAACTAGTGGTTGGAAAATGGAAAAGGATCCAGCCAGCCGCTATCTGCAGGTCAAGAACCGCGGCAAAACCCTTTCAAACAGGGGTCAATATACAGTCAAGAGAACCGCGGCAAAACCCTTTCAAACAGGGGTCAATATACAGTCAAGAGAACCGCCGCAAAACCCTTTTTGTATTTCCTTCATACAAGGGTCAACGTACACTCAAGAGGCCACCTGGCCACCATCTGTTAACAAAGCGTCGCCACCCCGGCCAAAACAGCCTTTGTTAACTACCGACCTCCCCTAGGGTCAATATACTACGAGAGATGTCTTAGTGTGGCACGTACTTACACATCAGCCGATGTGTGAGTGATACAAATATAAACGTCGCCCCACTGGAGTTCCAGATCAGTTAAGTGCGAGTCATCCATCAGTTAAGTTCGAGTTATCAATCAGTTAAGTTCGAGTTATCAATCAGTTAAGTGCCAGTACGAAAGAAGTTCACATCAGTTCCAGATCAGAAGCACCATCACACATCGCGAGCGCGTCCCTATTTAAGGTTTTAACACTACTTCTTTAATATTTTATATTCATTTCATAATTCTTATATTCATTTACAATTGTGCATCTTAGTTTTTCTGTTTCGATACACTTTAAATTATTTGTTAAAATATAGTTTATTTTCATAAATCAGTAGTTCGTATATCGAATACCAATTCTCTAATCTCTCTAACTAACAACACTTACTGCTCCTTCGACTTCCGGTATCCACAAAACGATACCAGTACACATTACTTTTTCACACTTCTTACGTGTACGAAATTGGTTTTTCTGCTGTAGCTGCTTTAAAATCTAGAATATAGAAATGAACTTCAAATAGAAAGGAACCTCATAGTGGCTATCTCGAATATGAAACCAAATCTGGATCGGCTGTGTACTTCAAAACAAGCACATATTAGTCAATTAGATCGATGTCCTAGAAATGTTTTATTTTAATGCTTTCGTTTTAATTATATTTTAAATTAATAAAAAAATCATATCCGATGCCTTGGCAGTTTGGAGTGCCTAGTAAGTAGTCAAGGAGTCTAGCAAGTAGCCTGAAACAGTTTTTGAGGGATGTCCGTTTAAGTCTGGTGTGTGGATACCAAGATAACGAACGTGGTCTCAGGTTGGGATAGGAATGCTGAAAAAGGAGAAGAACTTTTTTGTTTCAGGTGAACACAATATAATGTGATTTGTTAGGGTTGATTTTTATCAAGGATGGGAATTTTGTTAACTAGGACTCGAGTGATCAGAGATAGCTTGAAGGGAACGCTGAGCGATTACGGGATCATTATGAGAAGAAAGGATAGCGGTGTCGTCGGCATAAGTATAAATAGTTGTGTTAAGATGCTTGGGGACATCAGCAGTATGTATGGTATAAAGGATAGGCGCCAGGATGCTGTTTGGGCTAGGATGGGATAAGTTAGGGATGTGGAAGATCCTTGGGTGGATTGATAGAAATGGTTGGACAAAAGGATTTTAGGATAAGGTAGTAGGTACTTGGTAGGATATCCTTGAGTTTCTGTAAGAGACCTTCATGCCAGAAGCAGTCAGATGCTTTGGAAATGTGTATACGGACGCTAATACAATATTGTTTCAACTCAAGGGAATTGGCGATAGCGCTACAACGCTATAAAATATTACTATTGGCGATAGCGCTATAAAAATAGTGGAATGACCACTCCGAAAACCAAACTAGTGATGGGGGATAACTAGAAGAGGCTCTAGGGTTGTTGATAGGAGACGCTGGAGCAGTATTTTTTTCTAATATTTGGCTTAGGATGGGAAGAAGGCTGATAGGACGGTAAGAGGCAGGAATGTGAGCCGGCTTATTAGGTTGCTTTATTATTTTGACTTCAGGAAAATAAGAAATAGCTGAATATTGTTTCACATATGTTAAAATTTCTATTATGAGAAAAATTTGTAAAATTATTTTTCATCTCAGAACAAAGTAGAATATCGAAAATCAATTATTCTTTCGGGAATTACAATGGAAACAATTAATATTTATTTATCGGCAAATTTTTTTTTTTTTTATTAATTTATTTATTTTAACCATCCAATAAACAACCCAAATGCCCCAGAGCATTGCAATGTAATGTGTATTATAATATGCAATCAAATTATAAATGTAAAAGTAAATAAAAATTAATAAATTAATGTAAAATAAACAAATGAACATGCTGTTTAACATAAATAAAATTTATTTACAATTGATTATCAAATATTTAGTTTAATTTAACATTAGGAAAACAAAAAAGAAATGTATTAACAGCTCTCATTCTCAGAAAGTAGATTTTACGGGGGGTTCTGGGGAATATGGAAGTTGTTGCTTCCCTGACTTGTTAAATTTTAGATTTTGCAAGACTTTCTCTGTGGCATTTTACATATTTCTAGTTGATCACTTATTTTTATAGTTACAATATTTATAAAATGAAGGATGAGTTTTCCATAAAGTATATTTTACTTTTAATTTCTGACTGTTGCTTCAGAAATTCCTAAAACTCTATGGCCATGAAAAATGTTGAAAAAAAAAAACGCCAAATACATGTATGTATAGTGGGCATAGAATTGCGCATGAATAAATAAAGACGGGAACTTTATACACAATATTTTTATTTTCCGTATGGATAACGACTTTTTATCGAAAACTAAGATAGCTAGAAAAAAAAACAACTAAAAAATACGTGGCCACCGTAGTTTTTTGTTAGAAATCCAAATTTAATTTGCAATTTTGTTTTGGTGCTTCTAGAAGCGAGATACAGGCACCAACTTCATTTTTTCAAATGGGGAGGTGTGGTTTTTATTTAAGAAATTGATTCCTCTATTTTTTGTAAAAAAAATTTACTTGAACGATTTTTTTTTCTATGAGCGATATTTTACAAGTTATAAATGAAAACATGATTCTTATAAGAAATTTCAAAATCACAATATAACGGTTTTTTGATTGAATAAGAAGAAAAGTACTATTTTATTATAAATTGTACTCCTCATTAATTACAAATCTTGCTCGAACTGGCCTCCAACATTAGAGATGCATAGGCATGCTCCTTCCTGCCAATTGTACCTTACGGCCAAAGAAACTAGATTCGGTTTTAACCGAGGTATCAGGCAGCTAATATAAAATATTCTCTGCTTTAGTTCATCTACAGATGCAATCCCGGCTTGATTCTGATACACCTATTATCATTTTGAAATTTCTTATAAGAATTATGTTTTCATTTGTAGTGGAAGAAAGAAATGAAAAAAATAAGAATTTTGAAAATAGTTTAGTGAAATAATTTTGTTAATTTTAGCTAGTTCAAATAGTTATTTTAGTGAAGGAGAAAGAGTCAGGTACTCTAAGTTAGGGCATTGCTACTGAAGAGACAAAGGGACAAGAAACGTTAGGATTAGACAATACACTCCCTCCAGACATACCAGCATTATTTGAAAAGATTTGAACTAACAATTAGAAAGCATTCTTTCAAGACAGTCTGCATTCTGCTTTCAAACAAGAACAGTCTGAATTAGACATTCCACTAGTAAACATCGGTGCCAGTTTAAAGCATTAACCTTAAGTAAAATCAATCTAACTAGTTTCCACAATATATTAATAAGTTTATACATTCTTTGCAAATAACTTTGTAGTTATTATTTTAATAGAATATATTTATTGTTAGCAGTGGTGACTACTTTCTTATTTCTGATACTTCTCTCTCTTAAAACTTACATACACACAAGCCCTTTACTAAACCGGTCACACCACAAACGACTACATCACATCTAAACACATCACACAAAAGACATTTCACATTCATAACTTGTAAAATATCGCTCAGAGAAAAAAAAAAGCCGTTCAAATAAATTTTTCTTACAAAAAAATAGAGGAATCTATTTCTTAAATAAAAACCACACCTCCCCATTTGAAAAAATGAAATTGGTGCCTATATCTCGCTTGTGGAAGCACCAAAACAAATTTGCAAATTAAATTTGGATTTCTAACAAAAAAAACTATGGGGACACGTGTTATTTAGTTGTTTTCTTTTCCTAGCTATCTTAGTTTCCAATAAAATGTCGTTATCCATATACCTTGGACACCCTGTGTATATATATACATGTGTGTGTTTGAACAAAACATCACGAAAAAGAAAAATTGCAGGAAGCCAAAACTTGGTATTGCATTTAGATAGTAACATCGTATCTGACAGGAAGGTTTCGATCAAAATCCGTCAACCGGATGTGCGACTTAATGAAGTATTTTATTTGTTACTTCTTAATGATTTTTCTCGAAAACGGCTTCAACCCAATGATTTTCTTTAAACTTCATATACTATCTACTTATAAAAACACCTATAATCAACAGAAAATCAAACACAACAATACTTTGATCCCTTGGACTAACAACGTCAAGTACCTCGGAATAACTCTGGACAACAAAAATTGAACTTCACGACCCACGTACAAGACAAAGTGAATTCTGGAAAAATGACTATAAGACTACTCTTCCCGTTACTGTCACGCGACTCAAAAATGACCACACAAAACAAACGCCTACTGTACAAAGATGTTATCAGACCATTGTTACTTTACGTCCTCCGCCTGGAGCCTGACTAGGTAACAGTAACATCAAAAAAACTTCAGATAACTCAGAACAAATTCCTAAGACTTGCGGCTGACTCACCACGGACCCACCAAAATCGACCTACTCTTCACGTAAAATCTTCAGTAATCCCAGTTTATTCCTTCATACAATATCGTCACGTGAAACTCCTCTCCACACTCTAGACTGTCCATCTTAATCCACTCTGCGGCGAAATAGCTTCCTATGATCCCCTTCCATACATTACAGTCATAAAAGATTGAAACACATCCTCTTGTAATATTTTTTTCCTAAAGCTGCAGGTTTTTTCCCCTTTTTCCCTGCATATTGTACCACGCCTTATAATCACTATACAAACATTGTTGGAAGGTTATAATATTAATGTACATTGGAACTTCTATTAATTATTATTGTACTTACTTGTAAATTTGTAACAAAGATTTTTATCTATCTAAACACCTATAATATTTCATTGGAACATTTTCTCAGGAAAATTGATTTTGGGGGGGGGATTCTGGAAAAATAGTAGCTTTCCACTAAAGTACTACTTCAGTAAAATGTTATGATTCTATCACTTATTAATATACATTACGAGCATTGATGGAATTTCAAATTTGAAAAAAATCGGATCCAGAATCGCAAATTTACAGAATTGTTTTTTTTTTTTCAGTTTTTTGAAGTTTTCTCTAAAAGACATTAATGATTTCGTCTAAACTTGGAACGCTAACTGCATAGATAAAACCTATTCGACATCAACCTTTATTTGTAAAATTGTTTCGAAAAACTTGTTTTTGGTAAAATTTACGAAATTTTGTGGTGTTAAATTTCAAAAGTTATATGGGTTTGGTTAATTGTTATAGGCGCTATTGCGTTATATGCTGAAATTGTTATAAGCGCTATTGCGTTATATGCTATAATTGTTATAGGCGCTATGGCGTTATATGCTATAATTGTTATAGGAGCTATTTCTGGAATACAATGTAATTACTTTTACTAACTGGTACTTGTTTTACTGTAGGTGCTTATCTTCCCACCACCGATGGATTTATTTATTTAATATTTGAAGTTTAAAGAAACTTTGTCATTTTATGTATTATATAAATGTATTAACAGCTGTTATTGATATCGTGAACTTCCTACCTTTTGATGAAGGCTATAGGCTTTACTCTATTGTACTAGATAGTACTATTGAATGTATAGAGTGGAGCGGCAAACCTTGCTCTCTAAATCGCAGTATTGTTTTGTTCTAAAACAAGAGATTAAGACATCATTCCAGTAATATTAAGGAAAGACATGGCGAGATTCCATTGATTTGAGCGGTTTCCTTTTCATTCATAACATTCTAATTGAAACTTATCTATAGAAGTCCAATACCGTTTCTATGGTATTGTTAAGAAAATAAAAGTACTGTCTTTTTGTTTAGTTTTCAGGACAGATGATGATGATGATTCGTGGCCTGTATTCTTTTTTGTTTAAGAAATTGACCTAAAATATCGAAACGAATCCATTCTCTCATCTATCATCATTAAAAGTTTTGTGGTGTTTCGTCTTGCTAAAGGTAACAGTTGGGCACCATTTAGTATTTCTTCTCTGGTAAATAATACTGCATCATTGGTAGATAAAACAAAACATGAAATATAAGGAATTGTAGCACATTTCACCAACAATTAATTGCAGAATGTTAGCCTTGGGGCAGAGCCTGTTACAGCAAGTAGTTTGAACATGCTAGCGAGATGATACGGGTAAAGCTGATAAGACCTTGTAATAGCAACCAAAGAGAGTAAAGGAGAAACAAAGCTCAAAACCACTCTCTCTGACTGGAGTGGGGAGAAACTGTATAAATATAGCGACTGACAGTCTATAAAAACACAGTTGAATTCAGTTCAATACATCCTATTACTACGTGTCATTTTCATACCACTTGAAATATTTCTATATTGTGAAGTCCAGGCAGTGTGTATCACTTAATTAATATATATGTAGTTAACCAGTGTTAACCAAGTCTTCTTCATTATATCATCAACCACACAAATTCTCTCCACACAACACTTCGATTATAACCTTAAGCATTCTAGACGGGTCATATGATTAACACCTCCCATCAATGAAATTCTTCTTGTACTTAAAACTAGGATTATCTTCTTCAAGCGCTGTTTTTAGCATTGTCCGTCTACCAATGATCCTCTTGTAAAGCAAAATTTGTAAAAGTGTTTAAAGTTAAGCCCAATAATATGAATAAATATTTCCCAAAATTTCACCTAAAATCAAGTTTTCCAGGAAAACTGTTATGAATTTAAGTGGTAAGTTTATCACTTCTTTGTATTGGCGTTCCAAGTATACACGAAATCATTTGAGACTTTTTCAACAACATTTCTAAAGAACTCAGACAGGTATTCTAGAAATTCGTTTCTTTATATTGTAAAAAAATAATTCTTTCTAATTTAAAAGAAACATAAAGTTTTAACTGTTTAACTTAGGATCTTGGTAGACCGACAACGCTAAGTCCTACACTTGAAGAGTGTGCGCTTAATTAAATAGAAAAAAGGCTGGTTTAAGCACAAAAAGAATTACTTTGATGGAAATTGTTTAATCATATGCCCGCCTGGAATATCTTAAAAGTCTTATCAGCTTTACCCGTACCAACTCTAGCGTGTTCAAACACATTGCACCAAGGTGGTAGCATTCTGTAAATGGTTGTTTGTTAAAATGTATAACTATTCCTCATTTTTCGCGTTTTGTTTTATTCATCGATAAAGCAGAATTTGCCAGAGAAGGAATATTAAATTTGCACAATTAACACACCTATGGCAAGAGAAATTATTCCCCACACGCTGTAAATGAGTCAAGGTATCAGCAATCATTTTTTTTTTTCAATCTTTAGGGGGGTGGGGGAATAATCGGCGACTTTATAAACGACCCTTTATTTCTGGCAAATAGATTGACAGCCACGTTTTATAGATAATTTTTTAAATAGTGATTTACCTCTCTTACACATACAAGTTTCTCTAAATATTGAAGAAAACATTTGGGTACAGTAAAGATGGGTGATCTTCCTCATTTTAGTAGAACGACCAGAGAATTTTAGAACAATGTTTATTATTATATTTCAACTGTATTTTGCTAATGGCTAACAGAGGGCGCTGTGTTATAAATAATGATTATTGTTTAAGGACAACTAAATTTTCAATAAGAATTATAAGTTTGAAGAATATTTGTAAAAGAGAAAGTCAAAAAGAAAATCTTTCGATGTTTGAAGCTAGATTTTTTTTATTTTTTTTTTTATTGGTAAAATCATACGGATTAAGTGGCTAATTTGTCAAATGTCACTAATTTCGATTTGAAATAATACTTGAAGATAAATTTATAAGATGTAACATAAATCTAGATAAAGTTCATTTATCTAGATTGTTTAAAATTTAATTTATGTGATTAAAATAAAATAAAAGATTTATGGTATTGTTGAACTTGAAATATGTATATGTGTGTATGTGTGTGTGTGTGTGTATGTATCTCTTATCACAAACCAATAAAAAAAACAGTACAATAACCTAGATAAAATCAAGGATTAATTATTTGTATCATTATTATGACTCTAGTATTATTTCTAGTCTAGTATTTTTAATTATAACTAAACAGCCGTATGTTTACTGTTTATAACAGACAAAATGATTCAATATTTTTCATGCCATATTATTTATGATAGGAATAAATCTGCTATTATTCATTTCATATTCTTCTGAATTAAATAGTAATTTTATCGTCAGATTATTTTTTTTGTTTTTGTTTCATTTTTTGAATTTAAAATTGTAAACTATAAAAAATTGAGTTTATAACAGCAACAGGTTGGGTGTTAAAACGATGAGTATTTAATTGAATAAACTCATAAAAGTTTTAGATTAACTTACAGGTTTTTATTACATTTTTATTTTTATTTTACTGCTAGTATTTTCTACTGTCACTTTTTTTTTTTTTTGGATACTTTTTTTATTTTATTTTTACGTAGATAGTTAAATTATATTACGATTCAGAGCAAAATAAGAAAGAATAAAGAAGCTGTGAATGAAGCAATAAGAATTTTAAATAAATAAATCTTAAAGAATAAAGAAATAAATCTTCTTTCACTTTGTTGGGAATATATCATTTAGAGTATTTATGAATGTGTATTCAACTAAGGAATACGTGTGTGTGTTTATGACCCCACTTCACATGAATAGGCTCGTCTTGCAATCCCATAAAACTTCTCATTAAATCTAGTGAAGGCCGACTGTAAGGGACAATGCTTTGTGATAATGGGTTTAGTAGGATCCGAAGAGAGGGATCCAAAGCAGAGAGAGAGAGAGAGAGAGAGAGACAGGATCACTCTCTAGTTTAGGCCAGACTAGAGTGGGACAAACTGTTTTAATACAGCTGTGTCAGCCATAGAAGAGAGTCCACCGACAGTCTTGCAGCAGAGTTCATACAGCAGTCACGACGAGTCGTCAACCTATCTCTTTACCTCTCACTACCATTTTATATATTTTAATGTAAAGTCCAGGCAGTTGTGCTAGTTTTCTATTATACAGTGTTCAGTTTAATTTCTACTTTATTTATCTATTTACCCAATTTCTCTCCTTTTCAATCCCATTATATTGGTGGCATTATATCTTTGGAATAAAGTTCACTTGAATGAAAAACCACCTTGAGCTATGCTTGGATTCGGATTAAAAACTAATTGTCCATTCACTTCTACTATGGAATCCGGAACATATGTGGAAGAGAGGAAAGCATCAATAATGCTGCTACTTTTATGATATACTTGTTCATTCTCGTGATGCTGAAGAAGTTCTAAGTTTTCTAAACCGCCGCATTCTTCAATCATGACAGCAAGTTTTCGTAATAGGACCCGAAGACAGGGATCCAAAGCAGAGAGAAAGATAGGATCACTCTCTAGTTTAGGCCAGACTGAAGTGGGAGAAACGGTTTTAATACAGCTGTGTCAGCCATAAAATAGAATCTACCGACAGTCTTGCAGCAGAGTTCATCCTGTAGTCACAACGTGTCATCAACCTTTTCCTTTATCTCTCACTACAATTTTATTATATTTTAGTGTACCGTCCAGGCAGTTTGTGCTACTTTTCTATTATACAAGTGTTCAGCTTTACTTCTACTTTATTTATCTATCTAACCTAACTTCTCTCCTTCTCAAACCTATTATATTGTGAGACTAGATACTTAACTTAAGTTCGACTAGGTTATTAACTGAGACTGTTCAGGGTAGTTTGTAGTGTGTGAATCTTTTTGGTAGATATATGTATGGGAAGTAGGTTACTAGTATATGAGGCTAGATCGATGTAATTAAAAAATATAATGGCTAATTACCAGGACATAAATTATTAATTTAGGTAATTGTTTTACTATATTTGTTGTCTGTTTTTCTATATTTGTTGCCTTTATATACTTAAATATAGTATTTTTGTTAGCTAATATTTTTTTTCCTCGTCAAATCATTCAAAGGAATTTTGAGCAACAATGAGGGAATGCTCCTGCTTTTTTGGTAAACTAGAAAACTGTAAGAACAGATTTTTTTTTCTCCCGAAGAAGTGTTTATTTTGAAGATAATTAGGTCGAAATTTGTTATGTAGAAATTGGAATGTTGAATTGAATTATTACCATAACTATTTAAATTAAGAAATAAATACGCAGAAAGTACAAATTTTTATATTTTCACCCCAAAACTAGTAAAAATATAATAAAAATACCAAGTTTGAAAAAATATATCAATTAGATTTGTTATTAAAAAAAAAAGACTATGAAAAATTCTTGTCAGATTTCACTAACATTCATAAACTTCACACAGAAGAACCCCTCCTCTATAATAAGTTTTCTCTAAACTTATAAATCCAACTGCTAGTAAACCTAATAAGATTCCAAGGTTTATTTTCAGTTCGCCAAACCGGAATTAATATGATGCTGAATTGGTCCACTGATCCTCTATACTGATCCTTTCGTAATAAAATTTATTCGAACGTAAAAAAAAAAAAAAAAAATGACTCATGCAAGTTTGAACATGGATCATGAGTGTAATAGATCCGATAAAAAAAAGTGATGAAATTGTATAAATTTTAATTTAATATCGAAAAAATTACCTATTATATATTATATGAAATATATTATTTTTGAATTATAACAGCAGAAGTAAAGTACAAAACCAACAGTCATTCCAATATAACAAGTGAGATAAATAAAATCCTTAAATTATTATATTAATAGAATTATAAACATTTATAGGGTTTTACTGTACAGGGGTTTATAAGTTTTAGAGAAAACTTATAAGAGTGTGTGGCTTTTCTGTGTAAATTTCAAGTTTAGGAGTGAAACCTCATAAAAAATTTTCTCTAGCATTTTATCACAATTCTAATTGATAAAGTTTCTTCAGACTTGGTACTTTTGTTAAATGTTTAATGGTTCTTTATATTATATATAAATATAAGCGGGAGTTGACCTTTAGCTTATGAAGAGTGAGGTTGTGTTCATTTGTTCTCTTTGTAAAATCATATATTTCGTTGGTTTAAAAAAAAATTATTTAGATTCTTTTATTGCAGACTGTGGTTCTGTGCTTTTTACACTGATTGGTACTTTTATTTTAATTATTATGATGAAGCAGTGAAAAGTGCAAGAAAAAATAATATTCCAATACAAGTGATTAGTTAAGGAAACTAGAATTAACCAACATGGCTACTGTTCAAAATGCAAGCAGTTTGAAAAAACAAGCGAACATCTCAAACAAAGGTGAAGTAACCGATGCTACTAGCATTATAATAGCTAAATTTAGAAACCCTCTCTCTAGATATAAAATCTATAAAAGTTAAGCTCAACAAACTTGAAAATGATAATGAAATTACTAGCAAAAAGGTAGATTCGTTCGATAAAAATATATAAGAAGTTTTATCAAATTTGAAAAATAATGTTTCAAAAAAATCATGAGGATATTTCTAAATTAAAACTTGAAAATATTAAGTTGAAAGGTGAGGTCCAAGATCTGAAATATCAAATGTCCAACTTAAAACAAACCTATCAAGCTAAATTCATTGAGAATAACTAATACTCCGCTTTTAGAAAATGAAAATTTAAAATTAATATTTGAGAAAATTGCTTTGCACATAGGCGAAATATGATGCAAATTTTGTAGAGTTGTATAGGGTAAAACGAAGAAAGATAACAAAAACACCTCGTCCTATTATAGTAAAATTTTTGAAAATGGAAGACAAAATAAATTTTATGCAGTGTTTGAAAGCTAAGAAATATGATATTCTCTCCAGTGTTATCTCCAACTTTCCACCAATTGTTCCCATTTATATTTCTGAATATATGACTCCAGTCTGTGCTAATCTGTTCTATCAAGCCATAAGGCTGAAAAAGTAAAAATTAATCAATTCTGCGTGGTTTTCAAATAAGAAAATATTTATTAAATTAACGGAGAATTCGAAAGCTATGGTGGTTAACGAGGAGAAGGATTTAGAGTATATTCGTAACAAAGATAAACTACCTGCATCTTACGCTAGGAAAACAGTAGAAGAAGTGGAACAATCCGATTTCAAAGAACTGGATACTGATACATCTGAGGCTTCACGGAGTTCACAGAAAAAGAGAAAACTAAAAGCTCTAAGAGACGAACCAATTGAAAGATTCTTTCGTCTCCAAAACAAGAAGGAATATTTTGACAAAGAACTAACCAAAAAAAAAAATATAAAAAACTCAAAGGATTTTGGCTTAACATTAAAGAATTTCAGAAAATTAATAATATATTCGTAACTAATAGTTTAAAATTTAGAAAAGCTGTTTTTTAGTGATATTTTCCTGGCCTGCCTTACCTAATAATTTTGTTAAGTATATAAATGATTAACTAAAAAAAAAAAAAAAAAAAAAAAAAAAAAAAAAAACCATTAAAGAAATTAGTGTACACACGCAAACGCGCATATACGACTATGGTGTTGTATATATATATATATATGTATGGATGTGTGTATTATGTATCGTTTTTATATATAAAGTATTTTTGTATGTATATATAATAATTATTAATATTGTAATTACTGATAACTACTTGATATATTAACCCATATTCAACATACTTTAAATTAAGTTTATTCTGAAGAGACTCTAGTTTACTTTGTTGCTGAATGTACAGTGATTTTTTTATTCTTTCCTAGTTTTATTAAGATGTTTTCCTATATGTTATCTATTTATCTGTTAATTTTATTTTTATTACCCAAATTAATATAACCATATGCCTTGTATTTGGTAATAACTAGTAAGGTCAACCCTTGAAATGAGATTGTATCTCTATATGCAATAAAGATTTCATTTCATTTCATATAAATATAAGCAATAAGGATCATTATGTTATTGGTTTTTTGGGATATAGGCGCTATTCAAATCGCTACCCTTGTTCACTAGATGATAGGCGCCTTTGAGAGGTTATGAGGCATTTGACCAGTTTATGACATGGTCACTACCATCATCGATTCCTTCAGGGCCAGAGGTATGTCTACTGATCTACGATTTGTTCAAAAGCAGTGAAGTGTGTCTCTGGAATAAAATTAAATATGTGGATAAGTCCACATGCGCTGGACAACATCTAGTATTTTATCCATCGTAAAATGTATATTTCTTTTATTACAGACCGGTTTCGGATTTTCATCCATTGTCAGAGTAAAGTGTAGGGGCTTCACTTTAGCGCAAAGTGTCTCTTACACACTACACTCTTTATTCTAGGATAACAAGAGTGTAGTTTGTAACAGAAACATTGCGTTAAAGTGAACACTCTCTACACGAACTTGATAAATCTATTAATGATGGATGAAATTTATTATTTTATCAGAATAAAAGAAATGTGCATGCTACGATGGATAAAATACTAAATAAAATTAAAGTTACAGCTGCTAAAGTCAAGATGGCAGGACGGTGAAGCCTAAAATTACTTCTCTCCATCGCACTTTATTTGTAACAAGAAATACGGTGAGCCACAAAACATAATTTCCACAGGATACTATTGTTGGTCTCACTTTATACGATTTTATTAATAAAGCGTTTCCTCTCACATTACCTATATTTTCTTCAAGTTAGAGCTTCTTAGTTTCTCCACTGCGGTATTGTATAATTGAAATTGAGTTTCCAAAGGAAAGATATGTTTTTAGGTCCCCTGAGATCACACACAAAAATGGTTTTTAGAAATTGATCAGTGTGTGTGGGGGGGGGCAGCATCATTCAAAACGAAAACATTGCAGAAAGTTCAAACTTGTGGTTTCGTCTACATACTATCAAGAGACCTGAAAATAAGGCTAACAGAAATATAAGGTGTTGCAATCAGATACATTATTCATAAGACCAGATAGCAACAATCAGTTGGAAACTTCTGAAATCTTACAGTTCGAGCATCTGTACGGCGGAGTTATTAGATTTCTGAAACTAAATTACATTTTGCATCCAATTCAATAAAAATAAAATGCAATACTTTATATTAAAATAATATTACAGCAAATTGTTGAATTTTTCGATATGAAACATTTTGTGATTGTTTGCTTTAAACAAATAAGTAAATAAATTCAAGTATCCACCGGGCTGGAAAGTTCTTGTTGTATCTATTGGATCTTCGATTCTGCTGATATTAAACAATGTCTAAATTTACTGACTGAATAATAATACTTGGTTGTATTCCTATTTATTTTACCCAAAGCAAGGAGAAATTAACGCAGGCAGACTGAAAGAAATGACTTTGTTTTAATATATTTCTAATTCTGTTTCTCATTCTCACGCGTTAATCTAATTCTATTGGCTAGGGCACTCGCCTTTGGTGCGAGAATTTAGGGTTAATTTCTCGTGAGGGGCAAAATCGATGTAGACGCAGCAAAGTGAAAAAAAGTGGGAAGCACCTAGGTAGCGAAAGTCAGAACTAAATGGCGAGGGAACTACGGCGCACTTAGCAATCTACAGCCCATCCCCTACCAAAAAAAGTCACCGTCTGGCGTAATTCATGGGTTTAATAATTTAATTTGGTTTTCTACATTGCTTTTAATATTTAATAAAAAATAAAAATAAAAAGGTATTAAAGGTGCCAAAAAAAAAAAATTAGTTCAATGTTGTTTCGCACATTTACACGAACTTGGAACAATTAAATATGATTTAGAAATTACGTAAGAGAAACCAGTGAGTAAGTTTCATAAGTTTATTTTGTTTAACTTAACAGTTTTTTGTTTTGTTGATGTTAAAATCTGTTCAGTAAGTTTACTTTTCAAAGCAAACAATTTTATTAATAGAAATTATTATTATTATTATTATTATTATGAGATAATTTGTAATATTTTTATAGAAAATTATTTTTAATTAGATAAATACAGCAATTAATGCTTTTTTATTGTCACTAAAATAACTTAGGAATTTTGGCAAAATTCAAGCCTTTTATGCCGACAGAGCCGCCATATATAAAGCTATAGTTTTATAAACAAATGGTCATTTGCGATATCTATATATTTTCCAAATTGCTAACTGAATTTATGAAATAATAAATACCATTAATTACTACGGGTGACACAAAAGTTTTGTCGCTTCTTGAATGGAATTGTTTGTTTATCTGTCCTGTTCTATATCTGACTTTAATCCTTAATTAGTCAAGTTTATCAGGAAGAGAACCTTTCAAACAACAATTGTTCACTCAGTTATCGTATCTCTTTGAAACCAATACCTGTGTTACTCTTTTAATATGAATTCAGAAAAATTTGAAATTCGTGTAATTTTGTGGCATTATTGGAAACAAAGATTTAGTGGAGCGGCTGCTGCTCGAAAAATATATGAAGTGGAGAGGGAGGGTGTTGTGAATGAAAGGACTGCGCAACGTTGGTTTAGTTGTTTCAACAGCGGCAACACATGGTTGAAATGAACCACGTTCTGGGCGCCCATCTGAGTGGGACATTGAGGCTACAGAAAGGGTAGTTAATGAAAATCCGTCAACCAGCACCCGCCAACTGCCTTCTAGGGAAACAGTACGCTGTCATCTCAAATCCCTTGGAAGAAGTTTTAGGAGTTGCCGATATGTACCCCATGATTTGGCCAAGCCCAACTTCGGGTAGACATATGTCAACAACTGCTCACCAGTCCTAAAGACACTCGTTTTTTTCAAAAGAATAGTCACTTATGATGAGAAATAGATCTTTTACCGCAACCCTGACAAACACACAAGCAGTGGTTAAAACCAGACCAGTTACCGTATCCGGTTGTGAGGCATGATAGGTTTGCACATAAAGTTATGTTGTGTGTTTGGTGGAATTTCGAGGGTGTGGTGCACTTTGAATTGGTTCCTCATGGCTGTGCTATAAATGCAAAACTTTATTCTCAGCAACTGGAGCGGGTATATGAAATTCTGGGTCAGAAATATCCTGCCCTAGTCAATCGGAAGAGAGTTCTTCTACAACAAGATAATGCTCGTCCTCATACCGCTAGAAAATAACTCGGAATAAAATTGAAGAACTTGATGGTCTAGAACTTCTACCACACCCTGCAAACAGCCCTCACCTCGCCCCTCTGACTATTGGGTCAATGGCTCATTTTCTTCGGAGGAGACAGTTCAATAATCAGGAGGAAGTCGAAAACGGTGTTCGCGAGTTCTTCGAATCAAAAGATAAAGACTGGTACCTGCGAGGTCTTTAACAGTTAGCTGCTAGGAGGCTCAAGACAGTACAACACGAGGGGTTATACTTTGAGGATTGAGCTGTAAGTTGTTATTTTTCAAATACAATTTTATTGTACTGTACAAAACGTTTGTGTCATCCATTTATTTTTTTAACAAAATATTTTTCCAAATTACATTGGTTCCATTCTTCATATGATGGTTTATTATTTTTAAACCTATTGACTTACTGACAAGGAAAGTATTACTTCATTGTACTTGCATAAAAATTTTTTTGTTAATATCAGATTAAAAAAAAATTACTTCTTTATATTTTCAGAGCTTCTATGCTTTATTATATTTTAGAACTATATAAATTAACTCAAACCAGTTAAAACTATAGAAAGTTTTGAAAAACAAAATATGAAATTTAGCATGATTAGGATTAGAGAGTTTTTTTTTTATAAGAAATTACTAAATAATAAGTAAAGAGGTTAAGGAAATGGAGCTTAAAAGTAGCAGATCTGTCTTCTTCAAATGCCACGAAGTACATCAGTATTCAAGAAGCTGATGTTAAGATTCCCTAATCAATCTTGCTTGCAGTTATCATTCAAAATGTTAATTTATGAATATTCTAATCATTGAGATAACAAAAAGTATATGGTTGTAATTGGAATAATTTTATAATTTAATAATTAGAACAATTAATTATAGAGATGATTAGGTTTAATTAATAATTAGAATAGATTAAAGCTGGAGAATACTTATTTATCTATACCCTAGTCAAGGAATAAACTAGAATTTCCCAGTTAAGGAATTGTTTTCACACCTTGGAAGAGGATGGAAGAGACAAGATTTGAGGAGAGATTGTAAAATAGCGATATGAATATTACAAGACTTTTAAATAATATTAACCGTCCTATACAGACTATTGTATATCAGCTACTGGTCAGGAAATAAAGCCACCTACTACAAGACTAAAAACCAAGAGCTCTTTAATAAAAAAAGAAATCGAAGAATTAAACTCGATGTTGTAGGGTTAAACCTACATACCCGAGAATCCC
Organism: Triatoma infestans; assembly: GCA_011037195.1. Taxonomy (NCBI): domain Eukaryota; kingdom Metazoa; phylum Arthropoda; class Insecta; order Hemiptera; family Reduviidae; genus Triatoma; species Triatoma infestans. The sequence goes on along the minus strand of JAAEAF010005021.1, from coordinate 17,119 downwards.
TTGATAAATGTAATTGACTGGTTACCACTAGGTGTACCAGTGCCAGACTGCAACTGATTCAACCTGTGCATAAGGAAATAACGTCCAAGCACAAACTAAAACTGTGTGTCATGAAAACGCTGAAGGAGCTCTATCCTCAAAATCGTATACGCCGATTGCTAAGCTGAAGTTGCAACAAGAAATGCTGGCGCTAGGACCTTCTCAGCTGATTGATTTCTAGGTAGTATTTGGTAGAATAGCGTCCAGATTTGAAAGCCATTGGAAGCGCCAATGATGCAAAACATTTGAAAAGGTAGAAGAACCTCGAGATTTATAGATGGCAAATCTGGTCTGGAAAGCATGTTTCTAGAGATATCAGAAAGTACCCGGTGAAAACTTGATCTTCGAGATACAAATGTACCTGCAATGGATGCCTGGGCACTGCGGCATATTCGGAAATGAACAGACTGACAAACAGGCAAGAAAGGAGCTCTGAAGGAGCAGCCGTTAGCACCAATTGGTCTCCGCACCGCATAGGCATCACATTCTATCCACTAATATGATTTATGCCAATCGGCAGATATAAATGCTTAGCATCTTGACACTCTGACTTTGCTATGCAAGACATCAGGGCCGGTTCTAGATATATGCCGCCTGTGAGCAATTATTATTAATATTTTATTTAATAAAATAAAAATCATAAATATAGTACGCAAATAAAGTTTTTATTATATAACACAAAATCTGGCGTGAAACACTCACAAGACTTTCTGCTACTCAAACTGACATAGTTACACAGTCTGTAGTTTTTCGAACTTTAATATATAATAAAGCTTCTTCTTATTATAATTTATTCTTAACTATTTCTTCTATTTATAATTTGTTTAATTACACTAATAATTAGTTCTGTTCCTTCTCTGATGTTGTTGTGAGAAACTAGATATAGATTCCATTATCTCATTCGTAGATTTCCATCTTTATAGTACTCACTCAATATTTTGTGGACTGCACCACATACATAAAAAAAAAAAAATAAGGACAATATAATGAATAGCTACAAATTCCAGTTCAACGAAAAGTTTTTTAACTAAATATTATGAATTCTGGAGAAATATTTGTGGGTATTTAACACCAATTCTATTTTGTACCATTAGTATAGACGGCCAAATACAAAATAGCGGATTTACATTGGACCATTTCTGACTAATTCTCTTTTGCCCCTTTTTCAACAATGAAATGAAAATGCTGTATTTTTTCTTTATAGTTTACATTAATTATATAAAAACAATTATATTAGAAATATATAAAGAATTATGTTAGTAATAACTTGATTTTTTGCAATTTTTCATAAAAAACTTTTTTATTGCACAATTTGATACTTTATAAAATACCTATGGAGGAAAAATTAATAAAAAAAATTCTAAACTAGATATTTCATTGAAATAATTAGCTATAAATATTTAGCCAATCACTGTGTAGAAGAGAAGGTGTGAAATATGGTTGTATGCTAGGCCAATCAGAAATTTAGAACTATCATGTGGACCACACCTTCACTTCTACACTGTGATTGGCTTATTATTTATAACTAATTGTTTCTATGAAAAATCTAGTGTAGAATTTTTTTACTAATTTTCCTTTCATGGGTATTTTATAAATTATCAAATTGTGTAATAAAATTTTTTTTATTAAAATAGTGCAAAAAATAAAGTTATTTCTAACATAATATTTCTGTTTTATTTAATTAATATGAGCTATAAAGAAAAAACAAAAAATCATAATTTTCATTCCCTTGTTGAAAAAGAAGGCAAAATAGAATTAGATGGAAATGCAAGCACCCCTGCCATTTTTTATTTTGCCGTGAATATTAGTGGGATAAATTAAATTGATATAAACACCCATAAAAATTTCTCAAACGAATTCACAATTTTCGGTAAAAAAGCTATTTATTATATTATCCTTAATTTTTTTTTATGTATGTGGTGCAGTCCACAAAGTATTGAAAGAGAAGATGGTATTCTGATGGTATAAAGAGAAGATGGTATAAAGATGGTATTCTACGCATGAGCTAATTCAATCAAAATCTAGTTTCTCGCAACAACATGAAAAACGGAATCGAATTAATTATTAGTGCAATTAAACCAAAAAAAAAATTATAGAAAATTGAAACGTTATATATTAGAGTCAGAAAATATAGGGACATTGTATATGTCTAGTTATTGGTTAGGAAAACAAATAGAATGTGGAAATGTAGATTTCAATTAATTATAAAATAAAAATTAAATTGGATAGACTTAGAACTACTTTAAGTAAACATAAAATTAATTGGAAAAACCAAACTTAATTTTAAGACTTTTTTATGGAAACTTTCTCAGAAAACAGTTTCAGACATAAGTGATAAATCTCTGTATTCATAATTAGTGTACGAAATTTAAAGAAATCTGTCGGTGATTTTATGATGCAAAACGGGGAAAAAATTGTTCAGTAAAAACGTACCTCCGGCCAACCGATTTTCTTGAAACTCAGAATTTTGGCAACATATTAAATACTAATTAATATTATTTAGATAATATAATTAATTTCGTTCAATGACTCACATGACGTAACGGTTTTATTACGTCAAGTCTGCTGGATTATCTAGTATCATTTAATAGTTTTAAATTTATATTTTATTAAAGAATTTATTAAGAGAGCTTTTAGGTTTCTCATTTGTTTTTTTGTTTTTCTTGTCGCATTTTTTTTTATATTGAGCTTCACATAATCTTTTCTTATTTCTATCTACCATTTCAATTTTCTCTGTGATGATGATATCTAAAAAAAGAAAATGAAATAATAAAACTGAAAACTTACACTAAACTTGGCACTCTATGTTTTTGACCTAATTTTTTTTAAATAATAATTTAGCCAATAAACCTAAATAAAACATCTCCTTTAGTTGTTATTAGATCGGTCGAGCTAAATAAAAACCTCTATCCGCAATTTGCTTCAAACATAGAGCTGCTAGGTTACTGGCAATATTTCCTAACTTCACACAATTTTCAGGGTGAGTATTTTAACATTATACTTGTGGTGAATATGGTGAAGGCGCGAGCGTGCAGTGGCTGCACAACATTGTGAAATATCTCTTAAAAATAATTTTAAATTTTCTGGGCTTCAATGATTAATTATGGCCTTAAATAACAATGATCGAAGTCCTTCAAAAACCAAAATGGTAAATATGAAATGATAAATTACAAACTTTAATTTTCAGCATGCATTAGCCAATGTATTAAATAGACTAAAACATGGAATACATCACGGCCTGCCACCCTTATTTTCGGCCGCCTATGTAAGGTGCACTCAACTTGCCTATTTCAGAACCAGCCGTGTAAGATATCATAACTGTAATGGCAAACTGTAAATTCTCTATAAATAATAAAAAGAAAATAATTCGTAAAATCTGAAATTGTTATCTTTAAGATAATGTTATCAAAAATATCAAAAACATTTTAATATCCATAAATTTCAAGTAAATGTAAAAAAAAATTTTTATTACACTTATTTTTTATAACACTTCGGTAGTATTTTGCGTCCATTCAGCTGAAATGGCAGTCATTACTACAATTCAAAGCTAGTTGAGGTGAGAATTGTTGAATGAAAAAAAATCTTGAATAATCATTCCAAGACAAATAAAATGGAGGAGCTATATTGTATACTTCAACTAATAATTAAGTCATTTCAAATACGATAGAAGATGAAGGTGTAGTGGAAGAAAGAAATGCAAAAATAATAGTTTTGAAAAATAGTTTAGAATATTTTATAGTTTGAAAAATAGAATTTTGTCATTATTTTAAATGTATCTTTAGTGCATTGAAAAGAGCCGGGTACTATAATTTAAGGGCAGTGCTATGTTGAATGCCAAAAATCTTGATAATTCATAGCTAGTCTCAAAGACAACTAAAATGGAGGAGCTATATTGTAATACTTCACCTATAATTAACGTCATTTCATTTCCAAATACGATGAAGATGAAGGTGGTATGGAAGAAAAAATGCCAAAATATAGTTTTTGAAAAAATACGTTTAGAATATTTTATAGTTTTGAAAAAAATAGAATGTTTCATTATTTTAGAATTTAGCTTTAGTGTCATGAAAAGATCCATCAGGGACATAATTTACATGGCAGTGCTATCAAGAAGACAAAAGGGGCAAGAAACAGTTAGGGTAAAATGTGCCCCCCCAGATATACCACTTATTTGAAAAGATTGGAACTATGAAGAGAAGAGCTTCATTTTAAGAACACATTCAGGGAATCAGTGCCGATATACGTTAAAACAGCAGAGTTTATAATTCCCACTAATTTCAAGTAAATTAATAAGCATTGGTTGTTTGATTGAAAGCATTTAAATATCTTTAAAAGAATATAATTCTAATTTAATCTACCATGTTTTCCTTCATTATCTTATTACTCTCTCTGTTAAAAACCTAACTTACAAACACAAGCCCTTTACAAAACCCCTCACGCCCCAAGCTACCACTACACTACAACATCACAACACACCAATAACATTTCAAAGGTAATAGTAGTAATTAATCAAAATGAAAATATTAGAAATATTAAAAATAGTCCCATTTTCTTTCAAATCCTCCGATACAACAACGGAATTTCTTAACAATGTAATATTACTCAAAAATACGGCTCAAAATTGATTATACATCATAAATGAATATTGTACCAAATACATTGTCAATATTGCATTACAGATTTATTATATACGCCAACAAAGGACACTAAAAAAAAAAAGGAGTGAAATATTTACATTTCAACGATTCTAATAGAATTACTGACCTAGAAATATAATATTAGTGGAAGGAAATGTTTTAAAAGCATATTATAGTATGTATGCATAAATGGTAGGAAATGGCAGCGTGTGGTAAACATAAAATCAAAGTATTCATTCTTTATATTTATTTACCGTAACATATATAAATAAATACTTTTCTTTAAAAGTATGTATGTATATATATTATGTATCCATTGCGGACGCTGTAGGATATATTTATAGTGTAAGAGAGTTTACAGCAACGTTTATATGTTTCTCTCTTTCCCATTGCCAACAGAAATTTGTACCATGCTAGCTGCTAGGAAAGTAAAGGGAAAAGAGCGTACAGTAACTCTTGGGGTTATCCCCCATACCCTCTTAACCCACTACCGTAATGGTTGGAACATAGCTGGTACACGATTTGAATTTTTAATATAGAAATTCTTAGTCCAGTTCATCTTGGTTTTCTTTATAATAAAACTTTATATAAATTCAATAGGAAAAAATGAACTTTGTGAACAAGTGTTATACTCCCACTCCGCGTCACCGCATATTCATTATTTTTATTTTTAATAATTTATATTTAAATAAATTGTTTAAAATAATTAAATTATAAAACTAACTTGTAGCAAAGAAATTTAATTGTTTTGCCACTTCAAAAAACACAAACAAACAAAAATAAATAATACAAATTGCATAATATGCTTACAATTATTATATATTCGGATTATTTATTTAAACATATAATTAATATTTTCTTTGAAATTCACTTTTCCTTAAAAAGGAAAAAAATTAAAACGATTTGCTCCTAGGTTGTTTTATTAAAAGCAATAGATTTTGTTAATAAAAGATCTGGGGTGAAACACTCACACAACTTTCTCTTACTCCAGTTCTCAAAATTATAATTGACAAATTTTACAACTAGTGTACAAAATTTAATGAAATTTGTCGAAAACTGAAAAAAACTGTTCAGTAAAAGCGCACTTCTGGTTTACAAATTTCTTTGAAACTCGAAATTTTGGCCATCTATTTATTACTAATTAATTTTCTTTGGATGATAGAATTGTATAATCAACTATGATAACATATTAGAGAAAACAAAACACCACCCCTCCTCTGAAAGTGTCCTTAAATGAATTTTCCCACAGAAATGTTTTAAATAAAAGTTGTAGCTCTGTGTATGTGTAGTTAATATAATAAGTTTGAAGAAAATGGTCGGAGCCATTTTTGAGAAAAACGCAAAAAAGTAAAAAAGTAAAAAAAAAAAAAAACTATTAAAGTGGTACTTCTGGTTGAGGAATTTTGACAGGTCCCAGTCAGGATTTGAGGAAACAGTCAAAACCCTAAAGGGAATATCAAGTTTCAACTTTCTACGGTTTTTTCGTTTTGAGCTATGACGTTCACACACACACACACACACACAAATACACACACAGATAGACTATTTGCTAAAAACCACTTTTTTTGGACTCAGGGAACCTCAAAACGGATATTTCTGGTGAAAACACGATATCGAAAATTTGACACGATTACAATACTTCCTCTTACTAGGAGTAAGAGAAAGTAAAAATTAATTAAATATACAGAATACTTTATTTATTGAATATCAATATTTTGGGTATTGCTATTCAAATAAATTTGAGATAAATTTATGAATAAATTTAGATTTTAAATAGCACGCTTAAGTAATATTTGCTAATATTACACAATAAAAAAAAAAATCTATCAAAATTGGCAAAAACAAATTATTAATAAAAGTTTAAATTGTCCATATAGTTATAGATTAATGTAGAGAAGGACAGTCGCTTAAAACCAAGCATCCCGTTTTTAATAATAATAATAATAATAATCATAATAATAATAATAATACAGGGAGGGGATTAGCTCAGTGGTAGCACGCTGGACTAGTAACGCGGAGATCACGGGTTCGAATCCAGTCGTGCTGCCCTTAGATTTTCTCTTCCTAGGAGCCCCTACAGCTCACTGTCCGGTGATGGACAGTGTTGTCTGTAACGGGAGAACACTGTCCGGAGGCCGGCAGTGCACTGAGAAGGCTCCGGGCGCAAATGACCACAGATGTTAAGACGCCTTAAATTTAAAAAAAAAAAAAAAAAAAAAAAAAAATAATAATATCTGGGACTCCACACTATCTTGCTGGGCAAGTTTCTTTAAGTGAATGCCATCTACGGCTAGTACCCCAGTATCCTGAGTTGGTTGTACATTATGATATTATATAACCGGTGATTACCTACGTTGTGATGCTATGGGCGAGTAAGACCAAGAAACCCTTAAAAGAAAGAACTCTAGCATGTTTTTGCATGACGGGAGCAATGAGGACTTGTCCCATAGCAAGATCATTCTCAATCTCTTATCTCTTCATCTTGTGGTTGACAGGTGGGCGAAAGAGCTGTTCTTAGGATAGCTAGGAAGGTATAAAAATAGAAGGTAACCAAGTCTACCGTCACCTCGCCGCGGTATCACTCCTAGGAATGGAATGATTAAGAAATGGAGCTTCATTAAAATATTTTTCACTAAGTTGGATATTTGAAGAGCGTGGAGCAGTGAATCCGCCCTGTTTGGTATTGAAACCATTGTGCGATATACGAAATACGAAGAAACTTAGGATGGCGTGAATGGGCTAAGGCACTAAAACCGTAGGAGCTTATGATCTTCCAGACGGAAATTTACTAAAATTGGAAGATGAATCCATTAAATCTTGACACGAAGTTTCGAAATAAATCAGAAGATTTCTCTTATCCGACAGCTAGGGCGCCATATATCATCAGTTAAAAAATGATATAGGGATGCCTTGGCAACCAGGAAACAAATAAAGTTATCTTATACTTGGTGCCAGGGCATGTTGACGTGGTCGGTAACGAGATGGCCAATACTAGGAGAGAAAAGGTGTGATAACTCCCATCAAGGGACCTGGGAGAAACCTGGGATAAGAACCCATCTCTTAAGCGATTAGATCAGAAACGAGAAGGAATTCTCCTCTCCGTGGAAAATTCGTCTATGTCTGTTTCAAGCTAAGACCTGACTGGATAGTTAAGATCGCAATAAACTGAGGCGTGCATTAATCCGAGTAATAAAAATAGGCTTCCTATGCTGAAGGTTTCCTCAGGGCCATTGCAGGCTCAGGGGGCTGTAGAAGAAAGTAGAATCAGCAAATTCTGTGAGAAGATGGACGAGATCCAATATTATCTCCTGTCTGCAATGCTATCATTCAAAGAGTATGCCTGGGTACCTAACTAGTTGTAGAATAGGATATATTCTCTCTAGAACCTTTTCAGATTTTAGGATTCCTTAAGGAAATCAATCTGGAACTGGATTTATATGTTAAAAAGTTCTCATTCCGGCACAGGTTGGGGTAGGCAATAGACATCTTTTTGGCCGCAATGTACCATACTTCTCAAAAAAATAAAATATCGAATGAAAAAAAATTATTATTATTCGCCTATGGGTGAGGTAGAGGCCAAACTCTACGCTATGCAAAGCCCCACTGGACAACAAACCGGATCTGAGAACCAAAATCCCAGACCTCTTATCAAAATAATTAGGTTATCCTGGTTTTTAAAAACTTTATATTTATAATTGCAAATCTTAAATAGGTATCTGAAAAATAATAAAGAATGCGAGAGGGAAATAATGTATATTTCCTTAAGAATTTTTGATAGGATTAGAGCATATTTGGGATAAGTAAAGAGGGTTTTTTTTTTTCTTTAATTAATAAATTAATTATGAAAATGTTTTAGAAATATAAAGCTTTATATAAATAAATAAAATGTCTTTTATATAAAAAAAAAGTTATTAAAACTTTCTAAATTACATAGAAAGAAAGATGGAAGTTTCATTTCAGTCATTACACATAATGCGTTGTAGAATTGTAATTATCCTCCGTGAACTTGGATAAAAATAAGACCAATTTTAACTTCTAGATTTGAAAAGTCTTTCCCCACTATTTCTCTCCAGAGAAATGTTTGCAAATAAAATATGTAAATTGTACAGGATATATATATATATTTTTTTTTTTTTTCAAAAAATGATTAATGCCAGAATAAAACTTTTCGCTGACAAAAGTTCTTCGCAGATACTGTGCTATGTAAATTACTTCTTACGACTGCAAGGTTTTTAATTTAAAAAGAAATGTTTCTTGTTTTTTCTATTGTTTGCTCGGTGCACAAAATAAACTATTGCAAACTACGGCTATTTGTCACGCTGGACTACTTTGTTATCCACAGCTCGTTTATAATGCAGTTCATAGAGGCACTGTAATATATGCTCAGTTCGGGGAACATAGTCACTTATGCTTACATATTTCATACTCACACAAACGCAGCCAGCCGTTCGTAACAAATATTATTTGATAAGATACGTGAAAATCAATTCCAACTTAGAATAATAACCCGTCAACTTTTTCAATTGATCAACTTCATGGGTAGATAGAATTTTCCATAAGCTTTTGCAACAAGAGATGAGAAGATCATTTGATTTATATAATTTGAAACAGATTATACAATTTTAAAGATTTATAATTTCTGTAGAATAAAAAAATTAGTTCACCTATTCACCTGTAAAAATATGTGTTAACACTTGGTTGCTCAGACTCTACAATTAACACAATTAATAATGGCTCCTTCCACAAACCTATACACACACACATTCACTCACATACTCACACATAAATGAGTAGGTTTCTGTATGCTGTTTGCAGACTATTGCTTGACTTCCTGATTGATTCTTGCATGGTGATCTTTAAACGAAATACCTGAATGGATATTACACCAAAAAAAAAAAAGAATCAGCCAAAAGAGATTTCATTCCAAGAATTATTCCAATGCAATGGTTTTTTTTTAATTATGATAATAGAATGCTATGGGAAATGTATCAAAATGGATTTAGTAAATGACGAGGTTGCCACTTTGAAGTTGAGGAAACTGTAGGGCATATAATCTTGAAATTATTTGTGTGAGGTTCTCCAGAGCATTCTAATCGCTAGTTTATCATATATAAATGCTTTCAGGGAGCTTGCTGATGTGCTGTTAAGGCATCGAATCGCATAGAGAGAAATGTAATACGCGATGTTAATTGAATGGATATAATAAATCGTCTTAATCTAGAATGAATCGTTTTAAACAATAATGCCGTTTTAACAAAAGTGTTTTTAGCATAGTTTTAGAAGTAATCCTCTTCTGAATATCGAAACTAGGAGGAGGTTATATTATGTATCGTTAGAAAGTGGATAAATGTCTGAAATAGAATTAATTTATTGTCTGGAAGGAATACTTTAATGGGTAGGTACGGAATATGATCTCCGTAAATACCGTTGGTTTTCCCAATTAGAAAATAATAATAAGTTATAGCAAATTGAAGGTGAATGGGCAGATAAAGGTAGATAATAAGGTGAGATAAGTTTTATTCGGTATCATTTTCCGTTTATTAAGCTGTACAACTTAGAAAATGAATTAAATAGTAGAATTTGTATGTTACTCAGTCATGGTCGCTAAAAAGGAAGCTATGCCATGTAAAATGAGGACAGTTCCTGGACGAATTGTAATTTAGCTGCGTAATTTTGAAAGCTAAATGGTATCTAAGATATATCCTTGCTAAATGCATTGAAATGGAATAATCAATCTTCTAGTTGAGAAAATTCACCACAAAAATCGCTAGGAATTCGATGTCGCTGGTAAAAGCCGCATCATCTTTACGATTACCTTCAACGTGAAACTTCCGTCTACCACGTTTACGACGAATATGTTACAATTTACAAGAATCAAACTTCCTATTAGAGCTGAGTTTAGCCAAGAGCTAGAAAAAGTCGCATAAACGCCTGGCAAATTCAGAGTTTCAGACAGTTACAAACGTTCAACCCGTAAAAGATCTGTTGTGTAACACTCATCGACATTCTCTTATTCCACTTAATGCAGTTATATATTATAAAGTGACAAATTTTCTGTAATTTGCAAATTTTGCTCACAAGTCCTAACATAAATATACAGGTGGTGGTGGGGGAAATGCTAACCTATCAACCGAGGCAGGTAGAGGTGATTATATTCTAGACAGACCAATAATATTGAACAAACACAGAGAGACGTCTCAGATTCCTCAAAACCACCTAAAAACCACCATTTTTTTTTCTGAGAAAATGTTACAAAAAAATGTGATAGGTTTAAATCTACTTGGTTTGACCACGTTTAAAGAAAATCGTTATGGTCGTTTTTGAGAAAATTCCAAAACAGTCAAAAACCTTTACTGTAAAATTACACTTCTCGTTAACTGATTGTCTTCAAATTTGGAACTCTAGCAATGTTTCTAATGTATATTTATAATTTTACAAGGGGCAGAACCAAAAATATCCCTTAAAGCTAGACAAACTAGCTAATCCACCATTAGAATAGTGTAATGGGATACGAAGAAAGGGATCCATAGCAGAGAGTCAAAACTAACAGGACCACCTATAGCTTAGGCAGACTAGAGTGGGAGAAACTGTTAAAATCGGCCAGGGATAGGATTCAGGGAGATACGAGTCTTATAACAGAGTTCACTCGGCAGTCACAACATGTCATCTACCTTACTTTTTCTCTTCATGTCATTTACCTCTCTTCCTTTCTCTGTTATTTAGGTGTAAAGTCCAGACAGTCAGTGTCACTATTTATATATAGTGTTCGGCTATTTCTAGTTGATTAATCTAAACTAAACCAATTTATCTCCTTCATCATACCCATTATAATAGCCAAGAGTTCTAACCAGTCATGGCACTCATCCAGCTATGTTAACTAGTTACAAGCTCACCATTTCATCAATCAACATTATCATTCTTCGTTAACAGTCATCACACTCGATTCTGTCCATCAAATTTAGACACTATCGCAATTACACACAATAAATGTACTGTCTCTTTATACAGTCTGCAAAATATAATGTTATGAATGCAAACACGGCTGTTTATTTCAGCATCATCAATATCATTCTGCCCCAAATATTCGGCTGCTGGATGATATTACGATCTGTATCGGAAAAAATCTAGAGGTATACGCTGTAGATACAGATGGATCTACAAGATACGCTGATATTATAGCGTTTAACAATGCCAGCAATATAGCGTATATTTTGGATCCGACCATCCGTTTTGAGAGTAAAGATCCGAAACAGGGCGAGAAAATAGATGAGGAGAAAAGGGCAATTTACGAAAAATTTATTCCCTTTTATAAGGAGAAGTTTAAGGATCAGTTCGGGGTCAGCGAGTACAAGGTGCATGGCTTATGGTTTGGTGCCAGACGTGTGGAGCCTAAGACAACCTTGGACTTTTTCTTCAAGGTAAATATTAGCCTTAAAGACATAGCTCCTTTAGTGGAGAATATTTTAGTTGACTCCCTGGGAATTATTTCCCAGCATATTTATAGATAAATTTGATGTATGTAAGTATTTAGACTTAGATGTAGTTTATGTCATCTATACATATTATGTCTTTTATTTGACACTGGACATTTGGACATCTTTATATTTTTTGACTTTTTATGAATGGGTATCATCGCTTTTTGCTATGTCTACGGATTGATGAGTACGCTGTGTGTTGGAGCACCTCAATTTAATTGAGCAGCCCCACTTGATTTTGGTTAAGTGTTCTCTCTCTCTCTCTCTCTCTACAAGACAGGTTTTAGTGGATGAATAAGAGAATTCTTTTTTTAAGTTTCCAGAGCAAACCCAATATTGCACCAGTATCTTTATATTCTCAAGAAAGGATGCGAAACAGCATCCTGTACATCCTGTACATGATGATATTAATGCTATATTTTTGGTACGACAATATTCAGTACTTTCAGTAATGAAAAAAAAAAGTAAAACCGAGTTTAAATAGAAATACTAAAATAGAAAACATAGCTTTTTTAATTTTTATGCTGTTTTTTGATTCTACTTATACTGGTTAATTTTAATTAATTTGAACCATTTACACAGCCAATAGTGTTTATTTCATTAGTTGAATTCCAACGTTTCGTGCACTTAACGTGCCATTATCAAGGAGTACATTTTTTACATTCTGAAAATAATTTTTATATATATACCTATTACATATATGTTAAATTAGGTTTACAACGTTTCTATTGAATTCCATCACACTAATTACCTTATAGATTATTGTATTGGTCGAGAGGCTTCGTCCATGATTAAAAATTATTTTTAAATTTTTTATTTTTATCCATATATCCTTATTTTATGCTAAAATTTTTTTAAACTCAAAGAGTCTTGTCCAGTATTGAATATTTATTTAAATATGCTGTCGATTATGTAATTCGCCTCAGTATGTAGGAGCACCACGTGGTTGCTTTATGGAAAATTAGTTCTGTCTGTATTACTTATGATTAGGAAATTACCATGGCCTGTAGACAGGAGTAAAGTTAAATATTATTATTTTATATATTTGGTTAATTGTGTAATATGACTTTTAATTTTAAAGAGACAAACTTACTGAGAATAGTACTACACCCTGCTATGATCAGCTCTCGTGGTGGACTAACTGAAGAGAGCCGTGTTCTATAATTAGACGAATGTGTGTTCGTTCTACTGGTCAGTATTATATATCTTTTGAATATATTTAATTGTGGGATATTTTGCATGTTAATTTTATGTGTATAATTATTATTAAGCTTAAATATGTGATGTAATAATTATTATTGTAAAAATTTTTTTTAATATATATTTGCGAAGAATTAGATTTTATTTTGTGTCACCTGTAACATGTGAAGGTTATATGTTATTAGGTTAGCTGTTTTAAGTTATATTTATGAATTGTTTTATCAATTTAATTGCACCATCATACATTGATACTTGAGAACACTCTTTTCTGTCCTTTATTAATTTATCTAAATTGGTAGCGATATGTATCGCCTCCAGCATTTTCCTTTTATTTGTGTTCCTTTCCTTGTCAAGTATCAATGGATTGTTAAAATCAAAATTATGATTTGTTAGTCTATGATGTTTCATTAGTGATGTCTCAGTTTGAGACTTGCTGGAGAGAGATTTAATGTGTTGGTCTATTCTTGTGTTGAGAAAGTTTTTTGTGTGTCCCACATATTTTTTACCACATTCGCAATTTAGGCAGTACACAATTCCAGTTTGCTGTTTCACAGTTATTTTGTCTTTAAGCGGAGGTAAGAACGATTTTATTTTATTATTCATTGTGTTGGTATATTTGATTTCATTAATATTAAATTTCTGAAAGATTCTAGTGATTTTTTTAGTGATGTGTGGAATATATGTTAATGCAAAATAATTCTGGCTTAACCGTGTTTCAGCCGTGTTATTATCTAAGTGTACTGTCTCATTGTTAGAAATATGTTCAGATGTGTTTTTTTGTAGTACTGCTTGAGACCAGTTTTTTTGAACTAATTTATTCGGATATGCATTTTCTGTTAAGATTTTATTAACATTCTCTTTTATTTCATTGTAGAATTGTGGATCAGTTAAGCTGACAGCTCTGTGTATCAAGTTTTTGGCTGAATTGAGTATTATATGTCTCGGATGGTCTGTCATATAATTCAGGTATGTATTAGCTGTAGTTATTTTTTTGAAAAATTTTGTAGTAATTTTTGTGCCGTTTGAAAATTAATGTCATGTCTAAGAAGTTGATTTCATTATTGTTCTCAATCTCAAGTGTTACTTTTATTTTTGGGTGGATGTTATTAATTTTTTGGAATAGTATTTCATTATCTTTTTTGTTTAAAACAATTAGTAAGTCGTCTATGTATTTGTGTATTACCATTGGTACTATTTTTGTTTCAGTGATGCTTAAGTCTAGTATGTGGTTCATCACTATTCCAGCCAGACTGGTTGAGAGGCTTCCACCCATTGGTAATCCTGTTTTTTGCCTATATATAACGTTATTGTATGTAAAAAATGTATTTTCACAGATCAATTTTATACCTTCTAAAAATATAGATTTACTCTGAATTTTTGTGTGGTTTTTTAGTTTCTCCCAGTTCTTGTTTAGCAGTGTATATATTAAGTCTAGGGGTATACTCGGGTAGAGTGATACTACGTCATAACTGACTATGGTTTGTTCGTTAGTAATATTTATGTTTTTTATGTTATTCTTAGCTTCATATGCGTTTTTTATATCGTATTTGTTGTCTTGCGAGAGGATTTTTAAGGGATTTTTATAGAGTGTATATTCTAGTTTTTTGAATATGGAGCCAGTGCAATCCACAATCGGTCTGATGGGGTGTCCTTCTTTATGCATTTTTATTAGTGGATACATTCTTGGCAGAATTGGATTTTTTTCTATCATAGAGCTGATCTCAGGTTTTTTATAATAATTATATTTGATAAGTTTTTTTGTGTATTTGTCTATATCTTTTTGTAATGCTTTTATAGGGTTAGTTCTAGTTTTTTTGTAAGTCTCTTTATCGTCTAAGATTAGATCCATTTTTATTTTAAGTTCGTCTTTATTAATAAAAATATATTTTTTTGTTTTGTCACTTTTTATTATGGTGATATTCTGATTAATTTTGAGAAAATTTTTTAAACATTTTGCATCTTGATTTATCGATGTATGAAATTTATCTAAGTTTAATTGTACTATTGTTTTATTGTTGTTTTTAGTGACCGCTATTTTGTTAGCTGTTATGTGTTTTTTTATATAATTTTGTATGGTTGCACTGGTTTCATTCCGTATGACATTTTTATGTGAATCGGATGTATATATATTTGTTAATATGTTCTCTATATCAGTTATTAGTTTGATTATGTTTCTACTTTTTATTTTATTGTTAAACGGTCTGATATTAAAATTATCTCCTAGACTAAGAAAGTTTATTATGCTAGTAGGTATATATTTGTTGGTTTTATTTATAACTCTATTATATTGATGTAGATTTTTGTAATATTCCAAAACGTTAAAATGTATATTCAATAAATTTGAGCTTTTTATAGTTGTTTTGTTTTTCCACACATTATTTTTTTCGTAGGGATTTTTTATTGTCCGTTTATACACCTTACTATGTTTTATATTAATACTATGGGTTTTTAGTTCAATAATGTTGGATATGTGTCTGGATATTATATTTTTTTTTATTGCGTGTGTTATATGTGGTGCAGTTTCGTTAATCATATTAATCAAGGTATTATTCTGTTTATTTGTCTGTTGTAATTTCCAGTATGTTTGTTTAATTTCTTTTAATAGAAGTTGTGCTGCTACTTTGTTGAAAAAATCCATGTTCTCCTTATTCTGTAAAAAAGTTTTATTGTAGTTATTTTCTAATTTTATGAGTGTTGTTAATATAAAGTTTGGTATTGTAATAGTATCTATACAGTTTTTTAGTGCTTTAAGTTTGCTAATTGTGTTTATCCTATATAGAGTCGTTTTGTACAGCTTTATGAAATTTTTTCTAAGTTGGTAATTAGTTTGTGGACTTACATTTTTTATCTCTTTAAATATGTTAAATTTAAATTGCTGAAGTCTTCTTTGAAGGTCTTTCCTTGGCTCCATTGGTTCCGCCATGTTGTATTACTTTTTTAATTTTTATGCTGTTTTTTGATTTTACTTATACTGGTTAATTTTAATTAATTTGAACCATTTACACAGCCAATAGTGTTTATTTCATTAGTTGAATTCCAACGTTTCGTGCACTTAACGTGCCATTATCAAGGAGTACATTTTTTACATTCTGAAAATAATTTTTATATATATACCTATTACATATATGTTAAATTAGGTTTACAACGTTTCTATTGAATTCCATCACACTAATTACCTTATAGATTATTGTATTGGTCGAGAGGCTTCGTCCATGATTAAAAATTATTTTTAAATTTTTTTATTTTTATCCATATATCCTTATTTTATGCTAAAATTTTTTTAAACTCAAAGAGTCTTGTCCAGTATTGAATATTTATTTAAATATGCTGTCGATTATGTAATTCGCCTCAGTATGTAGGGAGCACCACGTGGTTGCTTTATGGAAAATTAGTTCTGTCTGTATTACTTATGATTAGGAAATTACCATGGCCTGTAGACAGGAGTAAAGTTAAATATTATTATTTTATATATTTGGTTAATTGTGTAATATGACTTTTAATTTTAAAGATACAAACTTACTGAGAATAGTACTACACCCTGCTATGATCAGCTCTCGTGGTGGACTAACTGAAGAGAGCCGTGTTCTATAATTAGACGAATGTGTGTTCGTTCTACTGGTCAGTATTATATTAACCAGTATAAGTAGAATCAAAAAACAGCATAAAAATTAAAAAAGTAATACAACATGGCGGAACCAATGGAGCCAAGGAAAGACCTTCAAAGAAGACTTCAGCAATTTAAATTTAACATATTTAAAGAGATAAAAA
>JAAEAF010005020.1:0-166876 GCA_011037195.1 Triatoma infestans | reverse complement strand
CCATGAATGTAAATTAATATAAATTACGTCAGATTGGTTTAACAGAATTTTTGGGAGTAGATAGAATGTTATTTTACAATGAATTGAATGATTAAAATTTTTTACTTAACAATTGTATATAAAAATTATTACACTATAAAAATAATGCTGACTTTAAAGTTCAGCATTGTTTGCACTACATTGAATATCTGGTTGGGTCCGCAGTGCTGGAAAACATCTAAGAGTTTATCCTTCATAGCATGCTTCAATGTTCTGGTTCTGACCGCTTTCGGATTTTCTCATCCATCATCAGAATAAGGTTTTTAATCAATTCATGTAGAGAGATAACTTCAACTAATATGTTTATATCACAAACAATACTGGTTGATTCAGCCAGTTTATTCAGCAAAATGTTGGTTAGCTATGGCCAAAGAAAAAAAAAAAAAACTTGTTAACTTTTAAATTTTATTTATGAACGTTTCTCATAAAATTCATATTTTGAAGTTTGTCATTTCCAGTCTCAAAACTGGTCTCCACTCCTCCAACAAACTTTACCGTAAACTTAAAGACCCATTGACCAAACTAATTCAGTTTACACCTGCAATGCACCAAACAGTAACGCATGTTAGATTGGCGAATCAAAACAACACTTACGAACGAAGAAATTTAGACAACATGAACTGATCCATAACTAACAAAAAACCGACAATACCGCCCTCACAAAACATACACATACACTCGCCCATTCCTTTGATTTCCATAATGCTTCTATCTTAACTACCTAATTTCAGCCATCTGAAACGGTTTCTTTCTTAACCACCCACATTAACCTCAATCCTAACCATCAACTACAAAAAAAAAAAAAAAAAAAAAAAAAAAAAAAAAAAAAAAAAAAAAAAAAAAGCAAGGACCGTCATCACTTCCTTCTATAATAAATTAACCGTTTCCTTAAACCAAACAAGCATGCCTTACTCCATAACCACACAATAACCTCACCTTCTAATCGATAAAAACTCTTTATCGATTCTCTGTTTAATTTTCAATTTTTAATGTTTTTTTTTAAATATTTCTCTTTTATATTTTTACTTTTTGTGATGGTTAATATTTCGTATTCTTCTACTCGATAATACATCTGTTGTTTCTAACTACGTATTTGTAATTTTTCCATTTCTTTCTACTTGTTTTCAAGCAGCTCCTGAAGAAGGACACCAATTGTGCTTGAAATGTTGATAAATAAACTTTAAAAGTTAACAAGTTTTTGTTTTTCTTTAGCCCCAGCCAACCAAAATTTTCTTTGTTTTCCTTGATAACTTTTGTCGACAATTCTTTATTCCGAATCAGATTGCCCTACCGTTTGTCTATCTAATGTTTTGTAATTGAAATCTGCAATTACTTTTTTAGGATTAGTTATTTGATGAAAGGTGGATTAATCTTTCACATGTTAAGTTGAGATTTTTTTTGGAGCTTACTGTATTCATTATTGTTGATTCACCAAGCAGCATTTTGAGCGTTTCTCCATCACCAGCTTGGTAAGTTTATTATCCTGCTATTATCAACCTATAATGTGACACAATAAACAATGAAAATCCATGAGACACTTGGCTGGAATGATGGAAAAACGCTTGTATTAAAATTATTACTATTTTTTAATTGATAAAATTAAATTAACGCAAATAAAATATTATTAAATAGCAATTCTTTGTATAATTATTACAGGATCTGCTGTTGGTGTGGTGGTATACCTGGTGAAAGCAATCTTACACATAGGACGGATACAGCAAATGAACCAAATTCTATATCAGCTAATGATTCCACATTGTATGCTGGACGAGCTAACCGTTCTGGTCAGTGGTATTTTAATTTTCATTTTCAATTATTGATAATAGTTTATTAATTATCATTTATTGATACTTATTTAAACAAAAACTTTTATTGGGGGGATATTTGGTGAAGAAAAAAATATTAACAAAATAGAAGGGAATGTAATATACAGGGAGTCCCCAAGGTATATGGATAACGACTTTTTCTCGGAACTAAGATAGCTAGAAAAAAAACAAAAAAATACGTGTCCCCGTAGTTTTTTGTTAGAAAACCAAATTTAATTTGCAAATTTGTTTTGGTGCTTCGAGAAGCGAGATACACGCACCAACTTCACATTTCAAATGGAGACAGATCTTGCTCGAACTGGCCCCCACCACCATTAGAGATGCATACACATACTTTTTCCTGCCAATTGTACCTTACGACCAAAGAAATACATCTCTAATGGTGGAGGCCAGTTCTAGCAAGATCTGTAATTAATGAGGAGAAAAAATTTATAATAAAATAGTACTTTTCTTCTTATTCAATCAAAAAATCGTTATAAATTATCATTTTGAAATTTCTTATAAGAATCATGTTTTCATTCATAACTTGTAAAATATCGCTCAAAGAAAAAAAAACCGTTCAAGTAAATTTTTCTTATAAAAAAATAGAGGAATCTATTTCTTAAATAAAAACCACACCTCCCCATTTGAAAAAATGAAGTTGGTGCCTGTATCTCGCTTCTGGAAACACCAAAACAAATTTGGAAATTAAATTTGGTTTTCTAACAAAAATCTACGGGGACACGTATTTTTAGTTTTTTTCTAGCTATCTTAGTTTCCTAGAAAAAGTCGTTATCCTTGGGACACCCTGTATACCATTCAGTTATTTGCAGCCTAAGATTTTTCAATTGTTTTTCATTTATTTTCCAAATAAAAATATTATCCTTTATTTGCTAATTTTAATTTTAAATGTTTGTTAAGGTCAAAAAATATACTTTTTCTAAAGAAATATTTTTTGTAGCATTGTTTATTTTTAAGCTTTGAAAGTTGTAACACGTCCTATTTTCTGTCTGTGTTTAATGTCAAATTTTATTGGTTTAAGTGCGATTTTTTGAAAAAAAAAAAAAAATCACTGGCTGATAGATTAAAAAAAAAAAATACTTCAAGTTTTAAGTATTACTTTTTAATTGGTAATTCTATTAAATCAAATTTTTGAAAAAATTTATTACTTAATTTAATAAAAGTTCAAGAATAATTTATCAGCAGTGTAGTGGAAAGGATATAGTTCAGTGCTTCACTGTTTGTTTATCTGGGAGTAAGAAGAGAATAACAGTGAACAATATTTTCATTCTCACAGATATTCTTGTTTACTTTCTCAATTAAAAATATTTACTCGTCAATTCTTCGTTTAAATATATAGATAATATATATTAAATTTTCTACATTTAACGTTAAATAAAATTCATAAATAACAGTGTTGAACTTTTTTTACTTTCTCTTACTCCTCGGACTGATGGAAGCTTGTAATCGTGTCAAAAATTCGATATCGAGTTTTCACCGGCAATATCCGTTTGAGGTACACCTGAGTCCAAAAAAGTGGTTTTTAGCGAATGGGCTGTGTGTGTGTGTCTGTGTGTGTGTATGTATGTGAACAGCATAGCTCAAAAACGAAAAATCGTAGAAAGTTCAAACTTGATATTACGTTTAGGTATCACCATGGGATCTGACGGTGCGTTATGTGTCAATATTCCTCAACCGGAAGTACCACTTTACTAGTTGTTTTTTTACGTTTTTGCAATTTTCTCAAAAATGGCTCCGAAGATTTTCTTTAAACTTGCTATATCAACTACACATACAAAGAGCTACAACTTTTATTTGAAACATTTCTCCAGGAAAATTCATTTAAGGGCACTTCTGGGGGAGGGGTGGGGTTAGGTTTCATCTTAACTGCTGTTTCAGTATATTAGACAATTCTGTCATCTAAATAATGTTAATTAGAATTAAATATGTTGTTGAAATTCCGAGTTTGAAAAAAAATAGATAACCGGAAGTGCGTTTTTACTGAAATATAATTTTCAGTTTTCTGGTATTTTCTCGAAAATGGCTCCAACGATTTTCTTTAAACCAGCGTTGTTAACTATACATATAAAGAGCTACAACTTTTATTTGAAACTTTTCCCCTGATAAATTCATTTAAGGGGACTTTTGGGGGAGGGGGGTTATGTTTTTCTTTAAAATGCTATCACAGTTGATTATACAATTCTGTCATCCAAATTGAAATAACTAGAAATTAATATATGACCCAAATTCCGAGTTTCAAGGAAATTAGTAAACCGGACAGTTTTACTGGACAGTGTTTTCACTTTTCGACGAATTTCATTAAATTTGGTACACTAACTATAAAATTTGTCAATTATAATTTTGAGTACTGGAGTAAGAGAAAGTTGTGTGAGTGTTTCACACCAGATTTTTTCAGTTATTCGCGATGTTCTCAAAAATGGCTCCACTGATTTGCTTCAAATTTCATATAATCTGTATAGATTCTATCTGTCATTTTTATTGAATAGGTATTATTGTTCTAGGAAAAATAATTTCGCAGTCCGGGAGGATGCCGGTGACCTTGAGTCTGCCTAAAATATTTCAAAATACAGAACAGATCGACTAACGATACAGGAGACAATTAACTATGTTTATTGAGTGCAAGATTCATGAAAAAATGGTTAACCGCAACGCAACTTTAAAGGAGATTTTTTCAGCTTTTCAAAATTTTTCTAGATATTCCTTAAACTTGAAACATATACTTAGTTATATTACTTATTGTGTGAGTTGTAAGGAGCCTGAAGCTTAGGCTTCCTTTTCCAAAGCTGCCATTGCATAATGGTTGAATCTTCTATTGGGCTAGTTATTGGGCTAGTCTTCTATCTAGTTAAGTTAACCAAATAAATCAATTAAAATTCCAACTTTTAAGAAAATAATTAGATCTGGGACAATTACAATAAGAAAAGTGTTGTGTATTTCAACCAGCATTTTTAAAATACGTATATTGCAAGCAGCCTAGTTATGCACTAGACAGCAAAAAACCGGACACATACTTTTTTTATGTAAATTTTTTAATGTAGATATTTTGTTTCTTATAAATAGTTAATGATGATATTTTTATATAAAAATAACTCCAGAATTCGTCAGTTTTTATTAAAATTAATTTAATTATATGTTGTTGTTTTTTTTATCAAATTAAAAAAAAGAAGAAGTTTGATAACTGTTACCTACTTTTGCTTCTAATAGCAGGATTATCCCCTCTTAAACACCCTCTTCCTAGTTACTTTTAAATATTCTAATTCTAATCTTCCTAATTACTTCCTCATGATTATTCGTAAGACTTGAAGTTTTTCTAAAGTGAATAAGCTGCTGGATTTTACTATTCCATCTTCTTGAAAGATAAATCGATGCTGTTATTCTTTGGTTGGAGGCTGCGAACAAAACGTATTCTAATATTCCATACGTGACTTCGTGTATGAGTAAGTGACTATTAAGAAAAGTTTTGTTGTAATTATTAACAATACCTAATATGGGGTGATTAGCTCAGCGGTTAGTATGCAGGGATCCCGGATCCCAATCGTCCCTTAGATTCTCTCTTGCCCTAGCTCATTGTCCGGAGATGGACATTATTGTCTGCAACCGAGAAGACTGGCAGAGGAGGCCAGTAGTGGACTGAGAAAGTTCGGGGCGCTAAGTGTCCACACATGCAGATGCGACTTAAGAGAAAAATTAATGAAGTAATAGTACTCCCTCAAAAAGGCTTAGGATTCTCTGTAAATATCTAAAATGCTCATATACAGCAACGAAGGACCGCAACTGCCGAGCTATTAGATAATGCAATCATGAAAGTCAAGTTAAAGTAAACCATGTAAAAACTCTGACGTGTAACACTCACTCGAATTTCTCTTCTTAAAAAAAAAAACCTATGGCGCAACAGGCCATGAAGGGCCAAGGCTTGCCAGACGGCGATTTGAATAGGGGGCTGTGTGATAAGCACGCCGCAGTTCCCACGCAGTTAAGTACCGGCTTTCGCTACCTAGGGCGCTACTAACTGTAGCTTCCCACTTTTTATCACGATGCTGGGTCAACACCGAGTTTGCCCTCACGGGAATTGAACCCTAATTTCTCGCACGAAAGGCGAGTGCGCTAGCCACTAGACCAACGCGTGAGAACTTCTCTTCTTATAGCGTGTTAATAAAATTACTATAATTATCTTTACGCACGAAATTTTCAACTTTCTTTGTCCTAAAAATTATAAGTATGAAGAAAATTTAAAAAATAATTATGTAACTTACAATAAGACAAATTCGTGTAAGTGTATCACACCAGATTTCTTTTTTTTAATTTACTATATATTTTTCATCCGCCAAATGCATTTTATCGTTTCGAGTTTTCAAAATATTATCCAAATGAGGGCAAAAATTTTTTCTACATAAAAAATTCAGATTTTTTTCACTCAGTATTTTTTGAACATTCCTGTAGGATTTAAAAAAATAAAAGTACAAACTAATAATTAAAGTGTTGTAACGGGTATAATATCTTCCTTGCCTTGTTTCCTTGCCCAAATTTAAAATGGAAATTAGTTATTACCATATAACTAAGACAATTTAAAAAAACTATCACACAATTCTTCCAAAAATAGGAAACTAATTTTAAGGTGGAATAAGGAAATTATTTAATATCCCATTTTGTAATATATAATGATATATATATATTTTATTATATCAGATATTAGATATAATCTTCATTTTTTAAATCATACAAAACAACCTTAAAGTAATTTTATTATAGTTTTACATGATTAATTTATTGCTAATTATGCGCTATTAAGCTAGTTTTACATGATTAATTTATTACTACACTTCAGCACCTCAGCTTGTTATAAAATTTTCTGTATAAGCATAACTGGAGAAGTATAGGATCTTTAATATGGCCTATTTTTTTTTTTTCATTTATTTGAAAATTTACAACTGCTGGTACGCTTGCGTAACCAGCAACAAGTAAATGAGATGACTTACAATCACGGGAATGGAGAAATCACCCAGTGGTGACCCTCCACATTATTTCGCTGAGGCCACTGCCGCCTCAGTCGTCGAGAAGGGTTATCTGGAATGGCTGCTGAGGAAAGTTGGTGAATTAAGGATTGTGATGATGTGCGAGACGGGTGTGAAATTTGCGGTATCGTATTTGGACCAGGTCCCTTATAAATGGAATCTGGAGATCGGAATCTGGATGACTTGGAAGATGGCCTATTTAAAATAATAATATCACAAGTTTCTTGTCAGTTATGACTACATTACCTATATTATAAAAGAGGCCAAACAAGGAATATTATTGATTAGAGTGTACAATCTATGTGAACTTAAAACAAATTATCGTAACAAACAAGAATCATATAAATTGCATAAAATATGGTTTTTTTATATTTGTTTATATATTGGAAATTTACAACTATATTTAAAATACAGTAAGTAAATGTGTTGTTATAATAGAAAATATGACGTGATTAAACAATTAAAAATTATAACAATAAAAATATAAATAATTATGTACAGATGTTAGATGTGTAGAGAGCCAATCAAATGCTGGCGAAAAGTACTAAAGCTGGCTCTAATGGTCTATGATAGGGGTTGGCAACCTGCGGCACCGGCTCTTTTAATGCGTAATTGCGGCACTTGTTGAGTTAGTAATAACATACATATAATAAAATTTTAAATTTAAGTAAAAGGAAAAAAAACAAACTCGTAATCATATTTCAATAAACTTAACATATTTCGCCCAAATATTGGTAAATTCGGAATTTTGTGAGAGATTTGAAGAGTTTAGAAAAGAAAGGCAATCTTATCGTTTTTATGGATAACATTCGAAATTAATTCTACCTATAATAATTTTTCAGGGGTATTGATCACGCAGTTTTCTAACTAGAACTATCAGATATAAAAATCAAGGAAATGTGGAATTCAAAATTTGTAAATCTTAAAAGTGAATTAGAAAATTTAGAGTTCCAGAAATCTACTTTTGCTGCGCAACAGATTATTATTATTATTATTATTATTATTCAAGGAAGGGGAGGGCGAAACCCTAGGCTATCCAAAGCTTCTCTGGGCCTATAAAGCTACCCCTAAAGAATAACAACTACTGGGTCTGGATCAAAAGTCCAGTCCCAGGTTTTACCCATCTAAGTCTCACCACAGACCGAACAAATCGGACAAAACCTTAAAAGGACATAACTTTAGAACCTCTACCGATATATATTCCGGCCGAAGGTCCAAAACCTAATCTCATACCGCCCAAAACAACTCCTTCATCAGATGACATGGGTGTTTCCTCGTCCGTCTCACAAACTCTACAAAAGGGATCAGACATGAGTCCCATTGTATAGAGATGTCTCCTTAAACCAGAATGCCCTGTGAGGAAGCCAACCAGATGCCTGAGAAAGGTCCGTGAAAGACAACGGGATCCCGCTACTCAAAGCTCCGTCCGGACCCCCAATGAGCATCTTATAGACTGCCGACAACCCACTGCACTCATCCATAAGGATGCTGCACAACATAACTGGTCGCCGTCTTGATTGAAAATAAAAGTAACGTCATATTTACCGCATTTCGACAAACTTTCTCAGCAAAATTCAGCAGCTAAAATCTCATTAAAAACTATATATATATATATATATATGTTGTATGTATGACCGAACCTCAAAATCCAATTTACAACATTGAATACAGCGGTCGTAACGAACACAAAAAACAACTATATATATATAGCTCTTATTTTTTTTATAAAGTATATATTTTATTATTATTATTAATACAAGTTAAATATATTATAAAATATTTGAAATCCCAGCATACTGTTTGACCAAAGAAAAATGTTAATTTATATGTAAGAATGTTTACAATCACCTATTTTTTACTTTAATAATATAATATTTTATATTTATAATTACGACTATTGTATCGCTGATAATGAATAATTGGAATTGCAGCGTATTTTATTACAGCACATTTCAACAAAGCAGAAATAAACTCATTTTAACAGAAAAAAAAAATCACGTTTTAGTTTCAATTTTCAAAAATGTTATTTCATAATTCAAGTTGCTTTCTTGCGGTTGTGTAAGTATTATTTTGGTAAATATAATTCTAAAAATGGCTCATTACGATAAAAAGTTTGCCGACCCCTATTCTAAGTGTTGATGCATAGAATATAATAGATGTCTGCAAAGATTTTACCAATCAACTTCTTGAGTAAAAATTGCAAGTGTCAAGAAAATTTATTATTAGAACCAGGTGAATTTTAATAAGAGATCATCCTGTGTTTCGTAACAATTTCTGTTTTGCTTTTTTTAATAAATGAATAAGGAGAAGAGACATATAGGTAAAACTTCATGTCCATCAAAAGATTGAAGTAGTAGAGATGGTAGATATATTAAAATAGATAAGAATATATTACGAAGATAAGGATGAACAGGATAAAGAAAATGATGAGGAAAGGAATTGAGGAGGAGAATATATAATGAAAAGAAAACTGCCATGTTTTAGGCATGTCAGAAGGATGAGAAAAGAGGAATGGCCTGACTTTTGAGGGAATGGTTACCGAAAGAGCGTAAAAGAAGTGGATCTCGCAACCTGTGGGAAAACGATTTTGGAAAGGAAATGGTCGGACGAAGACTGCAAGATTGGACTAGAATAATAGGCAAAAATGGAAAGATGCCTTTGGTTCTGATGGTAACCCTTGAAGAAGGGAAGAAGCTGCAAAAGCAGGTAAAGTAAGTTAAACCAAATCACAACAGTGAACAGCAAGCGGTGGAGATTTCACAATATACCAGCTGTATAGGTGGGCGATGATGAATGAGCTAGTAAGATGACGTAATGAATATACTGTCTTCTCTTGAATAAAATCACAAAAGCGGGCAACAAGCGCTGGAGACTTCATGTTTCTTGCTACCAGTTCTTGCCCTACCTCAGCCACACCTACTGTGTTGAAGGAATTTCGGTGTTTAAGACAGTCAAAAAAATAATATTTGAAGGAATTTGCAATCAACATTTGAAGAATCTTAAACAAATATCTGAAGAGACTATAATAAGCAAATCAAGAAGTCAAGAAGAAACAGCCATCTAGCATCAAGCTTCAAGCGCTTACTATCTTCCAGGGTTTTTACACAACTCTTACAGAATAAGGTAACTGCAAAAAAAGTAATCAAATATATTGACTGCTTCAGCCAAAAACCCTTTTACAGGCCACAGAGTCAACTAGCTAATCAAATCTACCGAGAACAACAAGAGTTCTAGCCATCTAACCGCTCATCAACTACGCTTTAACTAGCTATGCTACCATATACTATATTATCGATATCATCACTCTAAGCTCGGCCACTCTATCTTCCCTTATACACTTTTCTCCTCATTTAAGTAATCGTAAAACATATATTGCGTAAATAGTGTATGAAGTGATTTCTGTGTTACTTTAACAAACATCAACCATCACCATCCACACATCCTGAACCAGTAAAATGAGTAAAATATCTTTTTGGAAAAAAAATTGGAACATATCAATAATTTTTTTTCTTTTAACTTCCAAGAGTTAAATGGATGAAAGAACATTGCGATAACAAATAATTGAAATCACATCTGAATGAGTTAAATCAGTAAATCACATAATTCTAAGCTATTACGTTTCATTAGAATTATGATGTAAAACAAGACTGGCAATAATTACAAACCTTTCTTTCACCAAATGACGAATACACTTCAAATATAATGCTCCAATTTGTTTGTTTGCTTGTCTCAGATAGATATTTAATTTTTTTTTTTTTATTACCAATAAGACATGATAACCAGTTATTATAACTTTTTATATTGAAGATAAATTCCAATAAACACATATTTGTTTGATTACTTCCAGCCTTGTTATATCATAATGTAATATTCTAACTTTCAATTATATTGTAAATATATTATATAATGTTTAATATATTATTAAAAGAAATAATAATTTTGTGTCATAGCGAATGTATTTTGTATTGCTCAATTAATAAATAGCTTAGCTGCAAAAATATAGGAGAAAATAAATAAATCACCTGTTCTTTATGTCTGTAGTTAAACTAGAATTTATTTTCTTCATTCAAAACTAATTCTAAACAGACTAGCATGTTATTACAGGTATCATAAATCTCTATTAAATTTATTGATTTTATTCTGAATTACCATGATGTTCGCTTATTAATTGCATACTAGAGTTAGAAGTATAGTTGCAATATTTTCTTTATGGTTACTCTGTAATCTCTTGTTAATAAAGAAATGTTTCACTAATAAAATGCAATTCGTACAAGATATACACCACTAGATCTATTTGTATTGTTCTTTCTCTTTTGTTTATTAAGACGTGTCAAAAAATGTAGGGTGTTTGGATTTTCAGTGCATCACCGGTCTCTCTGGAGCAGTTTTCTTTAGTTATTGATAAACTGCCCATCTACGTACACTAATCTTGGCGGCACCAATGGGGAAGAAAATTAAAGGCAACACTGCCTGGATTCGAACTCGGATCTTTTGCGTGGGAGAATATACAGACGACAGTGGATATCACATTAAGAATCTTGGATATGTAATAACGTAACTGAAAATCCTCATGACATTAAATAAAATAATTTATTTCATTGTTTTCTCTCATTTTGCAAAGAACCAAAAACTCAAAAAATACTGCATTCTCGAGTAAAAATTAATTTTTTTTTTTCTCACATGAACACAAGATCGGAACAGCTGAGTCATTTTTATTTAATGTATCGGACGGTTCAAAAGTGTATGAAGGGGTGATTGAAAAGGATAGACTCGTCGAAAATTTCGTACAACTATAGAATTAGATCAGAAAATATATTCTTTAGCAAATTAAATAATTAAAAAATTAAATTAAAATTATATAATAATTAATTGCTTATTTATTTTGTACAATATTTTCAAAAAATGTTTACCACTTCTTGAATTAAAAATAAAATTCTGCGTCTGTTTTTAAGATGAGGTTCAGTAAAGTTTTCTCAGTATAGGCTGAATATGGACAAATATTTTGAAAGTTATTATTGTTTCAGCAATATGTTTACAGCATTTACCAATTATTACACCCAGCCTAATTAGTACTTCTCAATATTAAATTTAGTATTGAATGCTCCATGGTAGCTTACATTTAGAGACATGGGTCCACTAAACAAATATCATTGTAGATAGAAATTATATATTGTAATAGTATGGTTTCTTCGACGATTGGAAGTAAGTATTATTGTGAAAATTAGAGTATTAGGTGTAAAGATAATATTTAGAAACTAGATATAAATGGATCTTTGAGATATTTGTGAATAGTTAAATTATTGACATAAAAGAGAGCATTTATAATGGAGGCGGAATATCTTTGAGAGTATAGTTTGAAGTCTACGTTTTGCTGGATTGTTGAGCTGTTCCATAGAGTTCGAATCCGTAAGTCCATATCGGCTCTACAAGAGCTGAAACAACGTAGGTTGTTATGCAATCTTACTTTTGAGCGTTTGTCAAGCAGTCTAGCTAGGAATTTGTATCTCTTATTAAGTTCAGAACTTTATTTCTTGCACGAATGTTCCAAGCACGTCTCTTGTCTACAAATAGTCCAAGATAACACACGTGGTCAGCTAGTAGAGTATTGAATTAGAAGATAGGTACAAGATTTTGTCGTCAGTCGTAAATATATTTGAATCTGTTGGAGTTAATTTTTATTCGCCTATTATTAGGTCATAAGAAGATCTGTGATAGCCCCTTTGAATTGGGTGGCTGTTAGAGTTAATTTTTATTCGCCTATTATTAGGTCATAAGAAGATCTTTGATAGCCTCTTTGAATTGGGTGGGAGTTAGAGTTCATTTTTATTCGCCTATTATTAGGTCATAAGAAGCTCTTTGATAGCCTCTTTGAATTGGGTGGGAGTTTAGGTTTTACGAGGAAGAGATAGAAAGTAAATGCATGCCTTTGAAAGCTTACGTGGAAGTAAAAGATAGAAGTAAAGGTATGCCTTTGAACTCCTTTGTATATTGCATGTTTTCAATATCAAGGTATAGGTTAAAGACAGAGGAGTAGTGAATTGCAAATAAATCAGCTTTTTTCTATCTGATTTGGCTCAGAACGAAGTGTAAGATATTTGGGTTTTAAATTTTAGGACTTGTCTCATAGCAACCCAAATGGAATTGATTGAGTATTTTTATTTTAACCTGTTCCGCGTGATTAATCTTATTGCACGGAGAGTTTAAGTAATATAGACGGTGAAATATGGCAGGCATTGAAAGTGCAAAAAATGGAAAATCTTCTGGCCCGGGAGGCATAGCAGTGGAACTTCTGAAAGCGGGACGGCCAAAAGCAGTAAAAGCTTTAAAAAATTTATTTAATTCAATCCTGAGAGGTGATACTATCCCGGAGGATCTCAGCTTGGGGTACCTGTCTTCTATATATAAAAAAAGGTGATAGAAACTTTTGCGGGCACAGCAGCATTTCAAGATTTAGGAAAAGTACTTAAAAACAGATTAGAGGGAATATATAAAACCCCTGAAAACAATGTGGCAAATCATGTATTGGCAATAGATTTGTTATGAGGAGACTGATAGAAAAATGCAAAGAAAGAAAAATGAGTTGCATTCGGCCTTTATTGATTTAGAAAAGGCATACGATGAAGTTCCCAGAGAAAGCATGTGGAGAGCTCTACACGAGATAGGTATAGAAGGAAGCCTCATTAGAGCTATATAGATAATTATGAAGGTATTAAGTATCAGGTAAAACAGGGAACAAACTTATCAAAAGAGTTTGAAAGCTCTATGACATTGAAGCAAGGATGCTGTCTGTCTCCCACTTTATTCAAAATATATTTGGAGAGGGTAATGAAGGAAATGTAAATGTATGGGTCTACCAGTAGGTAACGATCATTTTTGTACCTTGTTTTTCGCGGATGATCAAGTGGTAGTGGCGCAGGATAGAGAAGATATGGAGTTAATGATGAGGAAATTATAGGAATACAAATATAGGAATGCTACACAGCCTAGGAGATGAAGATATATTTAAAAAAAAAACTGAATATATGGTGATAGAAGGGAATGAGAATGAGGATTTGTATGTTGAAGAGGATAAATGCAGGAAGGTGAATTCCTTCGAATATTTGGGATCTGTTTTAGGGAGGGTGTGAAGAAGAGGTGCTAGAAAGAAGTAAACAGGCCCGCAAGGCAATAAGAATGCTTCATCCGGTGCTGTGGGGCAAAACCCTTTCAAGAGAAAATAAAATAAGAATATTTTATTCCATTATTGAAGGAATCTTCACGTATGGACCACTACTCGAAGATACGTGCGAAGATGATCGGGATAGAGATGCACTTCTGGAGATGATGTGTTCAGAAGACCAGAATGGATAAGGTTAGAAATATGGAGATATGGAAGAAAATGGAAATAAATGAAACAGTTGAGGAAAGAATAAATTAAAGGAAACTGGTGTGGTATGGACATTTCAGAAGGATGCCTCCGGAAAGTTGGCCAGAGAGGATTAGAGGATGGATCCCTCAGAGGAACAGAAGAAGATGCAGACCGGCAAGAAGGTGGGAGGTGATGGCCGGTAGGGGTCCGAGAGATGGAGAGAGGAAGTGACCTGACGGCAATCCAAATGAAGGGAAATTACTATTTGTAACCATATCTCATTGGATGTAAACAATTACACGGTTTTCCCTAACTTTCCTCCCCATTTTTAATTTGAATTGATGTTCATCATTGCAAGTTCTTCCCATTAAATACATGTTTTGCAGTCCTCAGAATGCGAAAAAAATGTTTTTAGCACATAGTCTGTACGTGTGTGTTAACTGAACATCTCAAAACAGAAAAGTTGCAGGAAACTCAAACATCATATTCCATTTAGGCACCACCACTGCTGCAGACACGAATATTTCGGCTAAAAATCCATCAATCGAAAGTGCGACTTTACTGAATAGTTTTTCGTGATTTATCTCGAAAACGGCTCCAACGATTTTCTTTAAACTTTGAATAGTATCTACACATATAAACGTCTATCACTTGCACGAGAAAATTTAATTTGGAATTCTATGGGAACTGTTATGCTTTCGTTTGAAGTACTACTTCAGCTTTCAAATAATGTACTTCAGGGTAATATTTGGTTTTACCACCTACAGAATATTAATACGCACTAGAAGCATTGATACAATTCCAAATTTGAAGGGAATCGGTTTGCCGGAAGTGCGATTTTACAGAATAGGTTTTTTTGAGTTTTTTAGACTTTTCTCGAAAACGGTCGCAATGATTTTTTCTTAAACTTGGAATGTTTGTTGGAAAGATAGAAACGTATCTAACTTTTATTTGAAATATTTTTCTGAAAAATTTGATTTAGTAGGGTTTTTGAAGAAGGTTTGTCAGTTGTAGATTGTTGTAAGAGATTTTATTTCATTGCGACCTGGAAGATCTATTGTACTGTCGATTTATTGCACTGCGACCTGGAAGATCTATTGTGCCTCCGGAGCCTTCTCCAATGCTTAGCCGGCCTCCAAGCAGCGTTCTCTAGCTATAGATAACACCGGGCCATTACCGGACAGTGAGTTGTAAAGGCTCCTAGAAAGAAAAAAAAATCTTAGGGCAGCATGCTGGATTCGAACCTGGGACCACCGCGTTGCTAGTCCAGCGCACTGAGCTAATCCCTTCCTTCTTCCTTGTCTTTCGCCAATTAACTAGGGACGGAGACCCTAGCTTGCGTATTGTGTTTGTACTTGTCTGTAAAGTGTAGAGTGTATGTAGTTTAAGTGTATTGTGTACTGTTCTGATGAAGTGCATGGAGTACTGAGCTGTGGTAACCCTTGGGGGTCGCTACTCCCCAAGTAACTGCTTGCAACAGATACCCCTCGCGGGCAAGGTGTGTCAGTTAGTTTAAAAATAAATTTGCACAATCTTATATTGTCATAGAGTGTTCCAAATATGGTCGCTCAGGCATACACTTAAAATCTCCACCACTATTTTTATGGCCAGCTCAATTAAAACATAGCAGTTTTAAAGAAAACTTTTTGATTTAATTGTATTAATTAGAGTAAGAGAAAGACGAGTGAGCGTTCACACCATATTTATTTCAATTTCTCTCTTTAAAGTTAATTCAACAATTTTTAAATAACATTAAAGTTATTATAGCGTATTTGAAGATAAATCATTGAAATTATCTCCTTTTTTTTTTTAAGTCGATGGAGCTGTATACATGAAGAGAGATTTAGATTGGTTTTTAACATAAATCTAATTAGATAAGTAAGTTTAATTTAATACGTTCGCATATACATATATGTTATACAATACAAGCACAATTATTCACAATTTAGAAAAGGAAGTATTTAACATATTTATTTATTAAACGCACGTACATCCGGATATAGGTGTCTATGTATCAGTGGTGTTAGTTTAAAATTCCTTTCACTTGTACTTCACCGTTGGCAGTTCTGCCTCCTCTGGTGTACACACAACACTATGTTACGAAAACTCACCAAGAATAAATCTTTTTTTTTATTTTCTATGTTATTTTATTTTATTTTATTTTTCAAACGATGTTAAGATTATTTTGTAACTAGTTTAGATTGACGTTTTAAGTAATTTATCTCTTACTTCATCTATAATCATGTAGGCAGTTGTAAAAAAAAAAATACCTATTTTCAAGGTAGTTCTTAATATGGATCACGAGTGTCTTCAAACTTTCATTATATATCTCGTTCAAGACTCTTTCATGTTTAGAATATTTATATAGCTTCCACCATACACATACACACACATTCACATTCTTTCTCTGCCTCTCATACACACACGCACACACACACATCCCGTTTTTTTTTTAGATGACTTGTATACAAAAATACAGAAATTACTGTAGATTTTCTGTCTTTGAGGATTTGGAGAGCATTTTATATAAAATACTTAATTATATATCTCAAACTTCTTTTCATTTTTTTATTAGGCTACGCAATAAATGAATAGTATTACTTAATGTTTCGTTGTTCCTTGGCAACAACGAAAGGGCGGACGCTGTGGCGAGGGAGGGCTCGAATAAACCTTTATAGGCTTCGAGTCCTTCTGCGGGTTGCCCAGGAACCAGATAGAAGTTTCTATCAAGGAGTGGATAGCAGACCAGCGACTGCAGTGGTGGGAAAGAACCCCAAGGCAGAGGTAGGCTAAATTCTTTATTAAAAGAGTTTATTGTGGTGGTTGGTTCCGCACAGCTGGGAAGCATCAGAGACATTTCCGTGATAGCCTGCTTCATTTTGTGGTCAACGACCAGTTGCGGGCGTTCGCCCAACATCAGAATGTTTTTGTTGAACAGTGTAATAACATAGACTTGCACAGAGCAAATACAGTTGATACACTCAGTGTATCACTGAGAGAGATCTCTGATAAAAGAGTTTAGTTTAAGATTTTTACCTAAATTTGTCAGGGACCTACTGAGCTATAGCCGAAGGGATGTAAGGCTAATAGTGGGTCTATTAACAGAATATTGTAAGCTGAATAGGTCCATGCACCAACTACTATTGCAGATAATGCGGTATGCCGATTCTGCAGGTTTCCTCCTCGGTACACATCCTTTGTGAGTGTGCCGGTCTGATGAGGACGAGGGTTTTTTCAAGTGGGAACAAGCAATCCTTAAGCTATGACGGAACCACTTTCAGTTTTGCTAGGCCTGATTAAGAGGGCGAAGCTGAAGGATGTGCTATAATTTTAGGGGATCCACAATTGATGTCTTATCGCAGGTCGCATTTGATTGAGGCTCACCCTCTCCGTCTGTCAATCTAATCTAAGTTTCGATTCCCCGATATGTCACACTGTCATATCCTTATATCCTTAGATGCCTAGGAAAACATGTAACTCGTATCAAATGCGGTTTATTGAACAGTTTTCTGTGATTCTTTTGAGATTTTCTATTTAATGGCTGCAACGATTTTCTTTAAACTTGGAATGAAATATACTTATATAAAAACCTATCACTTTTATTTGAGACATTTTTCCGGAAAAATAGATGGGGGGGTTGGGCAACGTGAGAACTAATAGACTAGGTTAACTCTAAATTGTACCACCAGTATTTTTGAAGCTAGATGGGAAGTGTCGTCAACAATATCACATTCAGTTGCCCGCCTTACCGATATCCTAAAAACCATGATGGATAATGTAGAATTCTCCATCAGATATATTTATATGTAATAAATGTAATAAAACTAAACAGTTAGTAAAAAGTCCATGTTTGAAGAAAAATTGTCATAATAGTTTAAATCAATTATTTTTTTATAGCAAAATTTTACCTGTTGCCAAAAAAGAAATAAATAGAAAGAAAGAAAAGCTAATTAATAACTTAAACTAGAACAATTTAGAATAAGTAATTTCTCCAATTTTTAATCTATGTTGAAATAATAAATAAACACAAAATGCAATATATATATATATATAATAAATAATAATAATAATTATATAACTAAATGGATAATCTAAGGGAAAAACTCCATTTGCTATAGATTTCAAAACAGGCATAAAATAAATATCGCGTGACTTTTGTGATGGGGACATTTTTAAATATATTACCTAATTCTAAATCATCGCAAACATTTAAATAGTTCCGCCTTAAGATAAGCATTTAATTTATCTATATCTCAGATGATTATTATTTTAATATACTGAAGGTGCGTACAATAATAATTACTTTAAATAACATATTTAATTTGTACAATATATTTAGAGAAACGATGTAAGCATGTACACGGTTATGACAATAAGATATTAATCGTAAAGATAATCAACAATTTGAAAAACTTAAATAAAAAAAAAAAATGACTGAACTCAATTTCTAAATTATGACAGGGATTCTAAATTATTATTCAAATATCTTGAAAAATCTGGTGCGAAACACTCACACGACTTTCCACTTTCTACAATTTACAGAAATAACAAATAATTTACATCACACTTATATCATTTTATTAGTGTTTTAAACACGTCGATGTTTTTATTGAGTAAACTGAAAAATCTGTTCAGTAAATTCGCACATTTGGTGAACCAGTTTGCTTTAAATTTGGAATTTTGTCTTCACATTTCATTTGTATTTGATAGAAAATAGCATTTTAGAGCGGAAAAAAATAAAAATTCAAATGATGTCTGTCATATGATAGTTGTAACTTTGCACAAATCAATTATTTATATCATTCACCACTTTTAAGAATTTTAAGACATGTTAATCTCTTTAACACATTGACTTATTCAATACATCAGCTGCTAAAATGATTAGAAGGATAATTGGATTATCATGACTTTATTTTATTTTGTTTTGTTTTGATTCAATGTTTGTTCCTTCTGTTACCTGTGTAATATTTTTAAAGTATTTTTTTGCATGTTGTACTTATTTGTAGTTTATAATGGATGTATGACGGTTGTTTTGGTTGATTGTATTTTGTGTAAGCAATTATTTATGTTATATATCAGTGCTGTTTGTATAATCATTTATAAAAGTTTATATTGTCCGTTAATGTAAATAAATAAATAAATAAATGCGTAAAATTCATTTTTCAACCCCCCACCCCGGAGCATCGTATCACATGGACAAAGGCTAGAACATAAAACTATTGTCTAAACAGGAGCTGATTTGTATATATTTAGAAAAATCAAAAAGAAAAGTAATATATGCTTATTTAAATAAACATGTCAATTCTTTTTAGGAAGTAAAATATTATAGAAAAATAAACAATCTTCTATTAACTATTAGTAATTATAATTTCTATTTCATATAACATAAACAGCAATTCCTTAATTTAGCTTTAAATCTGTCAACTTTATATCGTGTGCAAGATGATGAATAAATCGTGAGGTGAGTTCTGGAAAGAATTATACTACTTAGACAACCAGAAACTTATTACCTGTGTAATTGCTGTAATGTAATTTAGATCCAGTTTAAAAGAAAGAGGCTCTATTATTGTTCCTATAAAATTCGATATAATATTTTTTTACGCAAGTAATATTTTGGTAAAACAAATAATGTACAAAAAAAAAAAATATTTCAAATTTAGTAGTTAAGGGCATAAACAAAATGCGGATTGCTTCAAATAGTTACATTAATAAAATATATTGTCTGGGATTTTATCCGTGGTGGCATGCATATTTCTGATGTTCTACACCGTTCGGATTTTCATCCATCGTCAGAGTAAGGCTAACTATCGAGTTCGTGTAGAGAGTTACTACAACTTAATGTTTCTGTTACGACTGCACTTGTTGATTGTAACGAGCAAAGTGGTCTTCTAGCCCATTTTTCTGGAATTCACTTTGTCTTGTGCCGAAAAGTTCTGGTTATGAGAATGTTCTGGCGTAAAAGAAACATTAGTTTGAAGTCAACTCTCAGTAAATAGATAATACTAAGCAATTTTATGGCTATTTTAAAAACTAATATTTGATACAGCGATATTAACAAAGACAAGAAAAGTAATAATAAGCAATCCTCCTTCCGCAGGAAATAACAGATGGTAAAAGAAATGCCAAAAAGAAGATTTGCAAGAGAGGATATACTCTTTGACGATAGTAAGGGACTTATCAAATTAAATGATAAATCGCTTAACGAATAAGCAGAAGTTGAATCTGATTGTCATGTTCTAACTTATTGAAACTAATTTAATTAAATACACTTACCAAGGATAGATAAGCCAATATCTTATTGCCCATGCTAGAATCGGGATTAATCAGTCACACATATTAAAGGAACTGGAGATATGGTTGTAAATTCTGATTGTAATGAATTTTATAGCAATCTGTTTTAGGAAGTCACATATTGGAAAGGCTTTCAAGATTTCTAAGAATTGAACTCGAAAGTAAAGAAAAAGTTTTGAGTTCAAGAAAAGTGTTTTCTGAAATAAGTAAAGTTATGTACACATGATTTGATTGATTTAATCTATTAGGAATATTAATTTTACCCAGTAGTTTATTGAATTCATGAAATAAACACCCAATTTTAGCAAAAATATCATATATTTTGCCTGTGAGATGGACACTTTAGCTAAAATTGAATGGTATCTATAGACATGAGCATTGAAAAGAGGTCAGGTTAATAATTTCAGAAATAGGCTGCAAGTGAGATATCTATTAGTTTCAGATAGTCAATAATCATATTATATGACAATCGTAATTCAAAAATATTGGAAGAAAAATGGCTATTATTATGGTTATATTATTATTATTATTTAATTCAACGCCTTACAGCCTTTCTTCAATGGGTTGCCCGTTGTAAATTTGCAACTGAATAGTATCTGCGGATTCATACGAGAATATGTGGCAAAGTTTAGTAGAGAACTAGTCCTCTGTCATTTCTTCATTTCATTGGCATTGCGGACATAGCAAAAAATTTTCAAGACCAATATTGAAAACAGGTGCTTTTGCACAAATCCATGTCCTGTCAACACTCTGAAATATAGCTATATGGCTTTTCTTCTTGGTTCAGTTGGAGGAACTCTGTACTTTTCTAGGAGAAGGAACTTCCAACGTTTTACCAACAGCTTGTCAGCGAGAAACTTCAGCCCTCTATGCGTTCATATATCCCTATTAGTAAAGTAATTTCTAAATACTAGTGGCTGTTTTAGATGAAAGTATTGAGAGTACTACCCATCACCCGCCATTTTTTTGTCTTGGCCTGCTGACCCGATTTTGAATTAAATATTATGTTTCATAATTTATTAAGCTGTCTTTTAAATATGAAACAAACTGGTCCCTGTTAGAATAATAAATTAGGAAATCTTAAGTTACTATGTGTTAATAACAGAACCAAGAAGTTCTTAGTCATTAAAAAATTTCCAGAATAAGATGGGCACACCCCATGGAGGAGCTCCTCAAATTAAAATTTGTTACACATTTCATTCTCATTAAAATGATATAAGTAGAACCATAAACTAAACTGAAAAAACACTTATGTCATCCACCGGCAGAATCCATCTAAAAACAGGTAGCCCCCTACAAAAAAAATTATTAAAAAAAATTAAAAGGAAACCGTTTTCGAGAAAATTATTTGGTAAAGTGGTACTTTCGTTTAAGAAATTTCTTCTTGTCCGTACTTAAACGGAATATAAACTTCAATCTATGTGTGATTTTTCGTCGAGTTAGTCAGTTATATACGCAATACACAAACTGAAGCAGACCAATTTCAAAAAAAGTTTTTTCGTGCAAAGAGAGATTTCTAAAATGGTGAAAATTAGTTTCAAAAATCTTCTCACGAATGCACTATTTACTATTACAGCTGTAAGAAAAAGTAATAATGATGAAAAAAAAGTGCTTTTAATTCAAACAGTTACAAACATTACAGAAATATTATGCAATTATGGTTTAATCAAACTTAATCATTCTTAATGATATTCTTTAAAAGAGTAATTTTGTTTCTTAACTGAATAGTTTAATCCATCCTGAGAAAAACACTGTTGATGTATTTAATAATTAGTTATTTCGTGTGAACATGTCAAGATGGAACATTCAAGGACAATTTCTTCATTTCTCAACATTTTATCCTGCTTAGTTTCCGATATAATTATCTTAAAATGTGTTGTCAAGTTGACGTAAGGATTTAGTTTGTTCCAAAATTACGTTGGGAGTGAATAAAATTCCTGGTAAATATTAATGGATTGATTGCTGGCAGTCACGACAGTTTGGTTAGAATATTTTGTAATTATTATCATTCTTTAAAAGCTTTTAATAAAACTTGGGCTTCAATTCTAATATACTTTTTGAAACATCTTAATAAACGGTTACTTACAATACGAACTGAAAAATGATTCTTACTTTGGTAGGAAAAAAAGTCGAAAGCCGAAGGATAATTTTTTATTTCCGTTATCATATCTATTTATTAGTTTCACTTTAGTTATCAATATGCTAATTTTAATTAATTTTTTATTTGTTTTGAACTAATGTAATACAACAAATTTGCTGTTTTATGTATATAATATTAATAAATACAGTATTATATTATTATTATTATTATTATTAAATTTAGAAGCTGCGAATTTCAAAAATTAAAAAACCACTTTTTAAGTCAATTACTTAACTCCAGCTTTTCTGGCTGGTACGCGGGGCTAAATTGGGAACTCCGCGAGAACAGTTATTTGGTTGACGGCACCCCGCTGCAAATAGTTAAGATGATAATGAGACTGAGAGGTGACCTGCTGAAGTTAAACAGTAGATTGTGCCTGGAGGGAGAGAGAATGTGCTTTTTATGTGATGCAGGAGAGCCGGAGGACATGATCTATTTGTTGCCATTTGCCCAGCCTATACAGATCTACGCATAAAATATCTCAATAAAAAATTGTTGTCGCGACGGGAGTTAATATTATATCTCAATGGGGCAGGAGATTGGCATAAAATAGCAAACTATTGTTTGGCGGCTTATCGGCTACGCAATGGTCTCGTTTAGTGTTCATAAATATATAAATAAAGAACTTAAATAATAATAAGCAGTAGATAACCACAAAAAAAAAAATAATAATCTGGTATGTGGTTGGATGGATATATGTTGGCCCATAATAATAAAATGCAAATAAACTAAAACATAGTAACATTGGCATAAAGTGGATTCTGGCAGAAATTGAAATTTATTGTTAACTGCTACCTATATTTATTGTATTGTATAAATTGTGAGACGCCCCTGCTGACGGTCCAAGACCAAGTAGATAAGCGTCCTTATGCAATTAAGATGAATATTGTCTCTTTTTTAAATTATTCCGATGTAATTTCTTAATTATCTTTCATAGAGGTCAATGTTTTGTTTTTTGTTCTTTTTTCTTCTTCTTTCTTTGTAATTTGCTCATTTTATTTCTTACTCATTTACACAAAATAATATGTAAACTTTAATGGAAAGATTAATGTAAAATCTTCTTGTTGTTTTTGGAACATCGAAATCTTTATTTTGTTTACAAGAGAGAGAGATTTATTTTGTATATTTTTTCTAGTTAAATAAAGACTTTATTTATTTTTTTTAATTTAAGACGCGTCAACATCTATGGTCATTGACCATTGGTCGGAGCCTCCTCACTGAATCGTCGGCCGGCTACATGACAGTGATCTCACGCTACAGGCAAAAGGCTCGATAAAGGCCCCAAAGATTTTTTTTAAACTTCAGTTACCAACTCAGACTTAAGCCTTAGCCTCTCTTTTAAGACAACACCTAGAACAGAAAGGCACAATACAGCAAAATACAGAACCTTAGCAATAAACAGAACCTTTAATGATCTTATTTTTTAAGATTTAGTCCCATTAACTCTGAAATTTCAATAATTCAATGCCATTCGTGGCTTCTTTCTATGTGATGCTTACAAATCTGGGGTTGTCAATGTTGTGATATTGTAGAGAAATCGCAAAGATTCTTCTTTTAAAAGTTTTTCTCCTTACCTACTCTGCTGAATTTTAATTGTTTATACATTATACCTCCATCTTAAGTATATCTCAAAAATGGTTATTCTTTCTCAATACAGGCTTCCTAGAATTGTGACTCTGGAGGATCCATAACTCTTTCTGGTTTAAACAACGGAATAAATTGGCTCAAGATCATTTTTTTCACTTTTCAATTTTCTAAGGAGAATATTTCAATTTGGCAACAACAGTGTACAGAGTTGATATCGAAGATGGATTATGATCATCGTGAAGACCTCCTGAGTCGTGTCCAATCTTCCTCACATTTTCTTCTTTATAGACTTAAAACAGTAAATTATTTTAATTACAGAATATTAATTTCACAAGTAATATTAGTTAAAGTGTAATTTTGTTTAGTTATTTAATTTATTTTTTTTTTTTTACCAGTGACTGTAATTTTATTTAGTTTAATTTTCTAGTTAGATTTTTTTCTCTAGTTATTTTTTTCTTTTATGTTCCTATTAAAAAAAATTATTTTTTCTTATTTATTATTTATTCTATGATAATTTGTAATTGTTCTCCGGAAGACGGATATTTGTCCATGTCCTACATTACTTGTATTTTATGTATGTTTATTATTTGTATTATTTATTTTAAAATAAAATAATATCACTATTAAAGGTATTGACAATCTAACCAAATCATTATGATTTAAACAAATTAACAATTAGTAAGTCTAATATTATTCAGTTTTATAAAAGCAAGTATAAAAAAGAAAGTAAATTTTATTTTCTTAATCCAATTAATCCAAAAAAGATTTGCTATCTAGATTGTTATATTTAGATTCTCCGGATTATTTTTTGAAACAGTGTAAATTGGCCTGCTCCAAGGCCAAGGAGCGGTTTTCAACATTGTATTCAAATCTTAAAAATAAATCATGGAAGGTAGTTAAAAAACTACTTCATAATGCTATTCTGTTATCTTCTCACATTTATAGTGATCAAATCTGTGGTGAAGGCATGCTGATTAAGAAATAATCTATGTTAATGTTTTTTTTTGAAACTCTTCTATCTAAATAAAACTACATCTGCTCATATGATTCGTGTGGAGTATAATATAAATATAATGGGTAAGAGAAGGAGATAAATTGGGTTTATGAGATAATAAACTGGAAGTAATGCTTGGACTTTCAGGTAATAAATGGTAGTAAAGAGAAAGATTGTTGACGCGTTGTGACTGCAATATGAACTGTTTCAAGACTGTGTAAAGACTGTTGGAAGGCTCCCGCGTATGGCTCACGCAGCTGTATTTAAACAGATTCTTCCACTCTAGTCTGGCCCAAACTAGTGGAGTGAGACTGTCAATTTTTGTGTCTCTCTATTCCTCCTATTACATAAACAATATCAAGTTAAGGCTGTTTATGCTAGCACTGAATTGGCTTGTTAAATTATAGTCTATGGATAGTATACAAACCCAAGATTATGTACAACACTAAGTTATTGCAGTCTACAATAGTAGATTCTGCTGAACTATCTAAATATTAAAAATTTTCAAGTCCACAAATATATTTATTGTGAAAAGGATAGATTCTGAACTATTAAGAATGATCGATTAGTTTATAAATAGCACTTTTTTTTCATATATATGGACAAATTTAACACCTCAATTGTCCTTTGTATAAATGAATTTTTGATCATAATGAAACGTATTGTCCTTCAGTTTAAGAATATCTGGTAAATATACTTTTCAAATTTTCTAGTAATCATATTAAATCATATTGCCTTTATGCTAATAATTTATACGATTTTTGTCAAAATTGTGCGGAATAATTATTCCATTTTTATTTAATTTGTCCTAATTTACAGGGACATTCGTTACTAACTGATTCCTCACTTTAGCCTAGCACTTTATATACTAGATTTGATTTCAACAATAATTGTTTGCTTATGTTATAGTAGTAATGCTTACTTTTTTCAGGTGAGACTTCTTTAAACCAACTACCAAAGTAGGTGTCTTGGACGGTGCTTTCATGTAGCAAATATTTACAGCTTTACAAATCTTGCATCAAATTGAAATCTCTTTATTTTATTAATTTAGATTAAAACGTAACTGGTATTAATAAACTTATGTTAATAATTATGCAAATCCTAAATGGTTTTGGCAATGCTTTCTGTTTATTAATTTTTAGTCATTAATTTTTACTTACTTTTTTTTTGTTTTACATTCATTCATAGTTTGTGTTTAATTGCATTTTAATTCACATTCCTCTGTAGAAGAAGTCTCGGCCGTGATAACAGTTAATCAAATAAAAAATAAATATAATCAATTTTTGATAGATTGTTCATATTCCTTGTCATACTGCGGATCTGGAGAAACATTTCCACCTACAAATTTGTTTATTGCTTGTTAGTACAGTGCACGAATAGCGTCTATTTATTTTTACATCTTTTTTCATTTAAAACATTTTTGTTTTGTTTTTTTTTTATTTGTTTTTATTCAGCGTCGCTTCAACTGCAACGGTTATTAGCGACATTGGCATTACATTCATTACATTATATGAAATAATATATTAAATTACAGTGCTATTATTATATATACATCACTTTGACTCTTGTATTGTGAAGTTAAATATCCTGGGTAGATGACAGTTTCACGAAGAAAATGGATGATTGCGGCAGGTGAGGTGATAAGATCTTCAAGACCGTTGATGTTGTGCTTTTTCCTGGCTACTGATTAATTCGGGCATTCTACTAATAGGTGTTTCAATGTCTTAGGTTGGTCACAGTCTGTACATGTAGGTGGTCCAGTCCCAATAAGAGATAATAAGTAGATTGTAGATTGTTGTAGGGGATTATTGCACTGCGACCTGAAGGATCTATTGTGCCCCCTGAGCCTTTTCCAATGCACAGCCGGTTCTATA
Organism: Triatoma infestans; assembly: GCA_011037195.1. Classification (NCBI taxonomy): domain Eukaryota; kingdom Metazoa; phylum Arthropoda; class Insecta; order Hemiptera; family Reduviidae; genus Triatoma; species Triatoma infestans. The sequence goes on along the minus strand of JAAEAF010005020.1, from coordinate 139,765 downwards.
GCTACAGACAACACTGCCCATCACTGGACAGTGAGCTGTAAAGGCTCCTTGGAAGAAAAAATCTAAGGGTATCATGCTGGATTCGAACCCGGGACCTCGTGTTGCTAGTCAGCGCGCTACATTGAGCTAATCCCTTCCTTCCCCCTTGGCTTTCACCAATTAACTAGGGACAGACCCTTGTTTGTGTACTAAGTTTGTCCTTGTCTGTAAAGTGTAGAGTGTATGTAGTTTAAGTATATTATGTGCTGTTGTGACGAAGTACATGGAGTACTGAGCTGTGGTAACCCGTGGGTTCACTACTCCCCAAGTAACTGCATGCCGCAGATTTTCCTTGCGGGCTAAGAGATAAGAAGTAAGAGATTTAAAATATTTCTTAATACTGTTATTATAAATTTGTTTTTAATGTTAAAGTAGTGACCACATATTTAAGCATTCGAACACATCCCTTTAATTTTAACAACTTCACCAATTTAAACATTTTTTCCAAAAGTTGGGTAGTAATTTTGATTTAACTATTAACATATCCCTTTACTGACATATTTTCTGTTTGTTTTCTTTAGGAAAAAAAAACAACAAAAAAACTTTTTTTCACATTTTATTTCCGTTTATTTGATTAAATTAATTGTAATTTTTAAAGTATTTATTTTATTATCTCATATATTTAGTTATTTATCTATTTTTAAGATGTGTCAGCTTCTAGATTATAGGAGCACTGCCTAGACATTTCTCAGTGCACTGCCAGCCTCCAGACATTGTTCTCCCATTAAAGACAAGTACTGCCCATCACCGGACAATGAGCTGTAGAGAATGCTAGAGCGAAAAAGTCTAAAGTGAACACGATTGACATGAATCTGAGACATCCAGTCCCATATCAAATGCGCTATTATTAAGCTAATCTCTCCCGTTTTTATTTATTTATTCATGATTCCTACTTGAGTTAATTAAATCGATTTTTTTTTTTTTTTTTTTTAATTTAATATGGCCTGTAACTCATTTTAAAAAAAATCTGGTGTGAAACACTCACCCAACTTTCTCTTACTCCAGTACTCAAAATTATAATTGACAAATTTTATAGTTAGTTTACCAAATTTAATGAAATTCGTCGAAAAGTGAAAACACTGTCCAGTAAAACTGTCCGGCTTACTAATTTCCTTGAAACTCGGAATTTGGGTCATATATTAATTTCTAGTTATTTCAATTTGGATGACAGAATTGTATAATCAACTGTGATAGCATTTAAAGAAAAACATAGCCCCCCTCCCCCAAAAGTCCCCTTAAATGAATTTATCAGGGGAAAAGTTTCAAATAAAAGTTGTAGCTCTTTTATATGTATAGTTAACAACACCGGTTTAAAGAAAATCGTTGGAGCCATTTTCGAGAAAATACCAGAAAACTGAAAATTATATTTCAGTAAAAACGTACTTCCGGTTATCTATTTTTTTTTCAAACTCGGAAGTTCAACAACATATTTAATTCTAATTAACATTATTTAGATGACAGAATTGTCTAATATACTGAAACAGCAGTAAGATGAAAACCTAACCCCACCCCTTCCCCAGAAGTGCCCTTAAATGAATTTTCCTGGAGAAATGTTTCAAATAAAAGTTGTAGCTCTTTGTATGTGTAGTTGATATATCAAGTTTAAAGAAAATCTTCGAGCCATTTTTGAGAAAATTGCAAAAACGTAAAAAAAACAACTAGTAAAGTGGTACTTCCGGTTGAGGAATATTGACACATAACGCACCGTCAGATTCCATGGTGATACCTAAACGTATATCAAGTTTGAACTTTCTACGATTTTTCGTTTTTGAGCTATGCTGTTCACATACATACACCCCACCCAAAAAAGAAGGGAGAGACACACTACCACACACAGACACACACACAGACACACACACACACACACACACACACAGACCATTTGCTAAAAACCAATTTTTTGGACTCAGGGGACCTCAAAACGGATATTTCCGGTGAAAACTCGATATCGAAAATTTGACACGATTACAATACTTCCTCTTACTAGGAGTAAGAGAAAGTAAAAATACAGTAATCCCTCGATATTCGCGAGGGTTAATGTTCTCAAAAATATTTGCGAATGTTGAGAACTATAGTTTATAATGACGAAGAGGGGGTTACGTTTTTGAGTGTAAAAAAAAAAATAAAATCTAGTTAAACTACCTATAAATAGTAATTTTTAGAGCTGTATATTTATATGTGAACAAAATTATGTTAAATAAATGATTAATTATTTAATAAATAAATACATATAATCAAAATTATTTAAAAAAAATAATAATAATAATAATAATAGATATTAAATAAGAAAATGGTCAATAAAGTTAATAAAAACAAAAAAGATAAAAAATAAAAATATTTGACTGAACTAACAGCGAGTTATGCACTGACTAAAAATTAATATGTTTAAACTTTTAAGATGATTACAGGTGTTATATCTTTGTGTTCTTTATGCGGCTGACGTTGTTCTTCGAAGTAAACAACTAAAAAATAGTACATATGTGTATGTAATAAAATAAAATTGTTCACATAAAAAAAAAAATTTTAAAAAACATTTTGTTTGGGTTTATTGTGTTTAAATGGTCAAAACTAGCAACAGGCCAGTCAAAAATAGATTAAGAAAAATAATATATTTACAAAACATTACAAGTTTTTAAAACCATAAATTTTTGGGATTTCCTTTACGCTCCGTAAATTCGTGAATATTCGAAACGTGAATATAGAAAACCGACACATTTATCAATTCGCGAATAACCGTAACTCGCGAATGTGGTTGGGATTACTGTATTATATTCTTCAAACTAATATCGAAAGAAAATTTAATTAAAATAGAATGGAGGTAGCCAGTTCCTTAGTTGAATGTAGTAATCAAATAAACAAGAGAAAATTTAAATAAGTTATTTAATAGGAAATAAATAATCGTTTAAATTGTTTTCCTTGCTCACAAAGATTTTTTACAAAGATAAATGATGAAATCTTTTGAATGAAATGAAGGGTATCTGATTTTTACATAATATCTCAAATCAGATTCTAGACACACAGATAACATACTGTGAACTATAGAAATACTCAAAAAAAAAAGTACTTTAAATGTATGTTAAACTTTTAATTTGTTACTCTTTTGTGCTTTATCACGGCCCATAGAGCAGCTATTGTTCAACATACAGATGCAGTAAAATTGTCTACATGTCACAATCATAATTGTGTGGAACAGTATAGAGTTTTGTAATGTTTGTACAATAATAATAACAACCTTACAACATGATTTTTACATCAAAGTCATTAGGCCAGATACGGGCTTTGAAAATGAAATTGAGGAAGTTGAAATTAGGTCTTGTATATTAAATTTATAAAAAAAATAAATAAAATAAAATAAAATTGCATTGCTGCAGTATACATGTCATAAGTAATCATTAGTATTAAGGTAAATAAGTGAAGCTTATTAGCACATAATGAATAGTAGTATAGTAAATGATGATAATATAGAGTTGTAGAAACATTAGACCAGTAATAAATAAAAGGCGGACATAAATGTTCTTCATGACAACTAGATCTTCTTATAGTATGACCTGCATTCTCTTTATACAAAACCTGTTACTACTACTACTCCAATGATGTAATAACATATACGTCATTTGATAGTTCTACATGTTCTGTCAGCACTAATACTCTTCACAAACAATCTTTTTACACAATAGTCTCTATTACATAACTGTTTATTACCATTATAATTGTATATAGATAACAATACAGACAGACACACACACACACACCATATTGGCTACTGTTTTCAACTCCCACCTTCTTCATTTGAATCAAGTGTAATCAGAGTAATTACAATCACTTTTTCCCTCAGTTCTTTCCTTTCTTTATTCTGTAAAAAAAAAAAAAAAACGAAAACCGGAACTTAAATCACCAACGTATTTATAATTATATGCATTTCCTTTTTCCGTATTTTTCGTTTTTACTTTTTCCTACAGCTGCAAGTGGAAAGTTTGAAATTGAGTTTTCACCGGAAATATATGTTTAAAATCCCCTGAATATGGAAGAAAAAAAATCTGGTGTGAAACACTCACGCGACTTCCTCTTATCGCAGTTTAAAAATAGTTTTATAATTTACGAATTCTCTTCAAACTTATAATTATTATTAAATGTTTATTTGCCTTCAATTTAATTAATATCAATGGGAGAATCTAAATTTAATAAAATGATCTTTTTTAAGAAAAGCATAAACTCCTTCCTCTCAAAATTTCTTCAAATAACTTCCTCGAAAAAAAAAAATTGCAAATGTAATAGGATCCGAAGAGAGGGCTGTAATGCAGAGAGAGAGAGAGAGACATAAAAATTTACACTCCCACTCACTAGTTTAGGCCAGAATAGAGTGGGAGAATCTGTTTAAATACAGCTACGTTAGCCATAAGGGCGAGTCTTCCAACAGTCTTGTGTAGTGGAATCAATTGTCGTGATTCCTGAGATATGAAGTTAGATGTCTTGAAGAGGGATTTATTAGGCGGAAGTGGCGGAAGTTAGTTTAGAGAGTTATTGCTTGAATTACTAACACTGAATTTATAAAAATAGAATATATTTTAACAATAATTTGAATGAGCCTAATGGTAACTACAATTAATATGATTTGATAAAAGTAAATAAATAATTTTAAGAGTTAAATACAAATAATTTAAATGACTATAATAAATAAACTAATATGCACAACTATGAAAATAATTATAAGTTAAACCTCGTGTAGGGACGCTCTCGGAACTCAAGTATAACTGCTGCTGTAAAATGATACTGATATAATAATGTGGCTACTGGTATAATGATGATGATATAATGATCCCCTCTTCCAGTGGGGTGAAGTTTATATTAGTCTTACTCACACACTATGAAGTGTGTAAGTAAGTTCTCACACTAAGACATCTCTAGTAGCGTGCGACCTTGGTTAGGTCGGCGACCAGTGATTCAGGTCAGTGGCCAGATCTGGTCGCCCATCGGCGACTCTCAAAGACCAGATGGCTTCTGTTCAATAGACAGGGCTTTGTCGGTGCTTGTCTTTGATACCTTTGTATTGAAAAGGCAGCGGCCGGCTGTGGGGCCACTAGTTATAAATTATTCTTTCCTTTTGTTATATTTTGTGAAGGCTTTGACATTGCTATGTCATTACACTTGCAACAGTTCATACAGCAGTCATAACGCGTTTACAATCTCTCTCTTTACTCTAAATTTTTCACTGCCATTATATATATTCTGTAAAGTCCCGGCAGTTTGTATTATTTTCCTGAAGTATTCAGCATTACCTCCAGTTTATTATCTCATAAACCCAATTTACCTCCTTCTCATACCCATTATATTTATATTATACTCCACACGAATCATATGAGCAACCAAACCAAATTCAGATTTCACACTGACTGTATGTCAGTGACTGTCAGTCAGTGTGTAAACTGAATTTGCTCTGTGCAAGTCTGTGTTGTCATACTGTCTGAAAAACGTATCCTTAAGATGGGCTAACGCCCGAAACCGGTCGATGATCACAAAATGAAGCAGGCTACCACGGAAAATGTTTCTGATGACTTCAAAATCATTAATATTTAGATAGTTCAGCAGAATCTACTATTGCAGACTGCAATAACTTAGTGTTTTACATAATCTTGGGTATGTATACTGTCCATAGACTATAATTTGACAAACCAATTCAGTGCTAGCATAAACAGGCTTAACTTGATATTGTTTATGTAACAGGATACGAAGAGAGGGATCCAGAGAGCAGAGAGAGACACACACAAAAATTGACATTCTCACTCACTAGTTTAGGCCAGACTAGAGTGGAAGAATCTGTTTAAATACAGCTGCGTGAGCCATACGGGGGAGCTTTCCAACAGTCTTTACACAGTCTTGCAACAGTTCATAGTGCAATCACAACGCGTCAACAACCTTCTTTACTACCATTTATTAAGTGAAAGTCCAGGCAATTTGTGTTACTTTCCTTATTATAAAATGTTCAGCATTACTTCCAGTTTATTATCTCATAAACCCAATTCTCTCCTTTCTCATATTCATTATATTTATATTATATTCCACAGGAATCATATGAGCAGATGTAGTTTTATTTAGATAGAAGAGTTTAAAAAAAAAAAAAAAACACTAACATAGATTATTTCTTAATCAGCATGCCTTGACCACAGATTTGATCACCATAAATGTGAGAAGATAACAGAATAGCATTATTAGGTTTTTTTTTTTTACTACCTTCCATGATTTATTTTTAAGATTTGAATACAATGTTGAAAACTGCTCCTTGACCTTGGAGCAGGCCAATTTACACTGTTTCAGAAAATAATCCCGAGAATCTAAATATAACAATCTAGATAGCAAATTTTTTTGGCTTAATTGGATTAAGAAAATAAAATTTACTTTCTTTTTTATACTAGCTTTTATAAAACTTAATAACATTAGACTTACTAATTGTTAAGTTGTTTAAATCATAATGATTTGGTTAGATTGTCAATACCTTTAATAGTAGTAGTAATAGTGATGTTATTTTATTTCAACTTTACGTCAGAATTATTTCCACTTTATTTGTCATAAACCCAATTTCTTTCCTTTCTCATATTCAGCATACAAACAAAAGTTATAGGTCTCTGTATTAGTATAAATAAAGTCATTGAAATGCATCCTTGTTTTTATGCAGAAAATCGCGGAAAACTGAAATAAAAAACTGTTGAGTAAATTCGTACTTCTGTTCCACTGATTTTATTCAAACTCCGAATTTATAGCCAAGAACACCAAGTTCAAAGTAACTCGGTTGAATCATTATAAAAATATTCGCTTTAATCAGTAAACTGGGCACTTCCGTTCAACCAATTTCCTTCAAAACCCCCGGAATGTTTGCGACACATTTAATTCCTATTAATATTATATAGATGATGGAATTATCTTTATAATGAAATGGCAGTTTAGAGCAGTGGTTCTTAACCTGGGGTGCGTGAGAGCATTTCCAGGGGTGCGAGAAAGTACAAAGATGTGAAAAACAAAATACGAACTAGGCGACCGTGTTCTCTATAAACCGTGGTACCCAGCAACACGGCCCCCCCACTTCTTCACTCTCTACCGTCTCACTTCTACAATCTCTAGTTTTCCACAAAGTCTATAGACAGCAGTGTTAGGTATCTTTTATTTGGATCTTGGCGCGCAACATGTTTAACCTTCCTACCGTGGCAGTCTGTGATAAGTCATCAAATTTTTTCTATTGCGGAGTTTTCGCCGCTAGCGTTGAACAATGTAAGTAAAATTATTTTTGTTTTATTTTTTATATCTCCTGTCTAACTCATTTCTTTGCATGTGTTTTGACATAATATAATTTAAAATAGGGTTATCTTCAAGTCAGTAACCTATAACGAATAATAAGCGATGAAGTTTCATATTTTGAACTGTTTTTTATTTTTTTATTATGTATTTCAGCATTTATATTTTATTTTTATCTATAGTTTTAATAAATTTACCCATCGATAAAAATGTATTCAATTAATTTATTTTTGTAAATTGTAGTAACCCATGTTATGTCGAAAAAGCGTCAGTGGAAAGACGATTATGTCGCTTATGGATTCACTTGTACAACAGAAAAAGATGGTAAAACCACAATGTATTTTATGTTGTAAAATATTTTCAAACTCCAATCTTAAACCCTCAAAATTGTTTGAACATTTCAATAATCAGCATGGTGGTGAATCTGCAGGATATAGCCTTAACATCTTGAGATGTAAGAAAGCAAGATTTGATGCCAGCGTCACCATTGCAACATTTAAGTTGAAAAGCCTTTGCTATTAGCTTCTTATCAAGGAGCGTATTTGTGTGAGAAAAAAAAGAGCCAATAGTAAAACCATGTGCACTTGAAATTGCAAAAATTTTATTCAGTTCTGAAGCACAAAAGAAAATTCAACAATTTGCCACCACCTACTTTAATGAAATGGGATTTTCAGCATTTTTGCACATCAAAACAAAAGCCAGAAATCGCTTAAATACATCTGATGACTTACGCGTGGATCTTTCAATAAAAGAGCCTCGTTTTAATAGAATTATCATGAATAAACAACAGCAACCTAGCCATTAAAATTTAAATATTGCCTTATATGTTATGTAGTAATATACATTGTAAATAAACACGGCATTTATTTATGCAGTAAATATTTTTTCTTAAATAAAAAATACACACTTTTTTAAGGGGGTGCAAGTATTTTCAGATTCAAGGGGGTGCTGACCACTAAAAGGTTAAGAACCGCTGCTTTAGAGGAAAGCCACCAAGTTTCCCCACTCCTAGTAAGAAGAAGTATTTTCTCGATTGTGCCGGATTTTCTAAAAATGAGTCTTCACCGAAAATGTTTTGGGCGCCCAGGAAGTACGACTTTACTGAATAATTTTTTTTCAGTTTTTCGTGATTGTCTCAAAAACGACTACAACGATTTTCTTGAAACTTCGAATACTATTACACCTACATTATTTTATTTGAAACATTTTCTTGGGAAAATTGATTTTTGGGGGGTTTCTGGAGGAACAGTAGCGTTATGCTTTCCTCTAAAGTGCTACTTCAATATTATATGTGGTTGTACCAGCTACGTAATTATTAACTCGTATATTAGAAACATTGATAGAATTCCAAATTTGAAGAAAATCGGTTATCCAAAAGTGCAATTTTACTCAACAGATTTTTGAGTTTTCTACAATTTTCTCAAAAACGATTATAAAATTTTTATTTAAACTTGGCATGTTTGCTGCACAGATGAAAAACATATCACCTTTATTTAAAACATTTTTACTTTCTCTTACTCCTAATCAGAGGAAGTATTGTAATCGTGTCAAAAATTTTCGATATCGAGTTTTCACCGGAAATATCCGTTTTGAGGTCCCTTGAGTCCAAAAAAAAATGGTTTTTAGCAAATGGTCTGTGTGTATGTGAACAGCATAACTCAAAAACGAAAAAGCGTAGAAAGTTGAAACTTGATATTCCGGTTAGGTATCTCCATGGGATCTGACTGTATGTTATCTATTAAAATTCATCAACCGGAAGTTACCACTTTACTAGTTGGATTTTTTACTTTTTTGCGATTTTCTCAAAAATGGCTCGGACGATTTTCTTTAAACCTGGAACATCAACCACACATACAAAGAGCTACAACTTTTATTTGAAACATTTCCCTGGGAAAATGCATATAAAGGCACTTTTAGGGGAGGGGTGGGGTTATGTTTTTCTCCGAGAAATGTAAAGTGCTATCACAGTTGATTATACAATTCTATCATCCAAACATATTAGTTAGAAATAAATAGATGGCGGAAATTCCAAGTTTCAAGAAAATTAGTGAACTGGAATTGTTAAAACTGAACAGTTTTTTCAGTTTTCGACGAATTTCATTAAATTTGGTACAAAACTATAAAATTTGTCAATTATAATTTTGAGAACTGGAGTAAGAGAAAGTTGTATGAGTGTTTCACACAAGATTTTTTTTTTTGATAACACTGATTTTAGAGGTGGTCTGCCAGTTAGTTTAAATTTAAATTTGCACATATTTCTCGGTTTTAAGATAGAGCCTCCAATAAAGCGCTCAGGTATAGAAACTAAATCTCCACCACCATTTTTCTTCTCATCACCACCCTACAGTCAAAATCCCTACAGCCAGACCAACTAAATATTGCAATTTTAAAGAAAATTTCTTGTTTAAATTGTTATAATTAGAGTGAAAAAAAGTCAAGTTCTTTCACACCAGTTTTTGAGTTATGCTCATCACACGCACATAGAAAAATTCCAAATAATTTCAAGTTCAGGATGTCTAAAACAAATATTTCTAATCAATGTTGAAAATCTATCTAATAGGTTTTGTGTATATTAAATTAACTATTGTGTATTGAAGGCTGGAAAGGAACCAGTATTGAGATTAGTGACTAATGTGGCTCTAAATGCATGCAACTACCAATATATTGGTAGAAAAACACCAACATTTTGTGTCTTGCATGGCTGTCTGGAACCTCTTCTACTACTTTCTTCCCCGTTTTCTCCAGACGTTTCGTGACATTTGAGCGGTGCAAACTCTTTGATGACTCGACTACTAAATAAGATTGAATTTATCTCTCTTTGCTTTATTTCTGGAACATTTCTTAGTTAATATATACATATGTTACCGGCAAAGTATGAAATCAGGCACTGTATAGAATGCTTAGGCGTTTCATATACAACACCTTAAGGGACTAGGCAATTTGTAGAGTTTAGCCCAATTTCAGAACATTCTATTGAATGCCTAAGGCGAAGCAGGCAAAGTTACCTTCCCCTATATAGCTAGAGCGATTATATCATTTTTGTGAGGTTATGTGTTCAGACTTGAAATATCAAGCATTTTTGTGTGCTCTATCTGTATAATATTTAAAAAAATCTAATGTGAAACACTCACAAAACTTTCTCTTACTCCTGATCTCAAAATTATAATTGACAAATGTTATAGTTTGTGTACCAAATATAACGAAATTCGTCGAAAACTGAAAAAGCTGTTCAGTATAAGCGCACTTCCGGCTTACAATTTTCTTAAAACTTGCCTCTACAGGCTTAGAGGTTTACAGTCCATGTAGGCAGCGCCTCCTTTAGTGCTTGCGTCGCCCCAGACAAAAAGACAAATTGCCGCCCCTTAAGAATATATATATATTTTGAAGCAAGTCTATGCATATTAGCCATCTGGAAATTTTGGTCATCTATTTATTTCTAATTAATTTTATTTGGATGATAGAATTGTATAATCAACTATGATACCACTTTGGGGAAGCTGCAACCCCACCACTCCCCTAAAACTGCCTTTACATGAATTTTCCCAGAGAAATGTGTTAAATAAAAGATGCAGATCATTTCATTTTTATTTTATATACGAAGTTTCAAGAAAATCGTCGGAGCCATTTTTGAGAAAATCGCGAAAAAATGAAAAAATCATTTAGTAAAGTGTCAAAACAAACGCACTTCCGGTTATCTGATTTTTTTCAAACTCGGAATTTCAACAACATATTTAATTCTAATTAACATTATTTAGATGACAGAATTGTCTAATATACTGAAACAGCAGTTAAGATGAAAACCTAACCCCACCTCTCCCCCAGAAGTGCCCTTAAATGAATTTTCCTGGAGAAAGGTTTCAAATAAAAGTTGTAGCTCTTTGTATGTGTAGTTGATATAGCAAGTTTAAAGAAAATCTTCGGAGCCATTTTTGAGAAAATTGCAAAAACGTAAAAAAAACAACTAGTAAAGTGGTACTTCCGGTTGAGGAATATTGACACATAACGCACCGTCAGATCCCATGGTGATACCTAACGGAATATCAAGTTTGAACTTTCTACGATTTTTCGTTTTTGAGCTATGCTGTTCACATACATACACACACACACAGACACACACACACCACCACACACACACAGACACACACCACCAGACACACACACACACAAACACACAGACCATTTGCTAAAAACCACTTTTTTCGATTCAGGAGACCTCAAAACGGATATTTCCGGTGAAAACTCAATATCGAAAATTTGACACGATTACAATACTTCCTCTTACTAGGAGTAAGAGAAAGTAATATATATGAATCTGACTAAATACGTGTTCGTAAATCGTAAATCTCATCATCCGTCCTTCTTTAAGCCCCATAAACTCCCAGATAATAAGCAGTCGAGGTAGATCGCAAAACTTGTCCCTCTTCCCCCACCTCGCTGATAGGCGGAGCCTCGTGCGGATTGCGATTATTTAACCGATCGCTTAATCCTAGATATCTCTATTAGCGAAGCGGTGACGAATGTAGATTTGCTTGGAAGCAACAGAACGATGTCAGCTCTAACCGCTGCTTGTGAATCTTGTATGAAGGTTTCATAAATATACATCATATCGAAATCCGTCCTCTCGATGTTTTGTCACTTGTCTCGTGTAGGAGTAATTCATTTAAATATACCTATGAGCGAAGGAAAAACCAAAAAAGCCAGTGACCACATACAGAGGGACTACTTGTAGCATAGTATGTTCACAATAGCGGTTAGTTTTTAGCATTTAGCGGAATCAAGAATGGTAGAAACTGAGGAACACAGTATCCTCGGAGCGGTTTGTTTTGGATCCCCTTGGTTCTCCCTCCGTGATTGCTTCCACTTACATGGCCGCAGCAGCAGCTATGGAAGGGAGGAGAGGACGTGGGCAAGATGGATGGAGGTAGAGAAGAGTAACACATACGCGAGAGGATCAAAAATAAGTCTGTTTAAGTAAAATTATGTTAATGGAAATGAAGTAGCAAATGTAACTTATTTTCTTATTGAAAAAACTACTAACAAAACTTAAATCCTAAGTTTTAAAACCTAGTCTAAGTTTCCTTTATAATTAATGAAAATTGTTTCTTTTTGTCGACTTTTTATGTAAAATTCAATAAAGTCAAAATTTGTATGTTTGCAAGTATTATTGAACCCAAAAAAACATTCTGGGTTACCGTAGGTGATTAGTGTAATTATCTTTAAGCTACTTCGTATTTATTCTATATTTTTATTTGCATCGTAGAACTAACAGAGAATCGTACATGTGGGAAGGAAGTTTGTTTAAAAACTTGTCCACGAAAAGTTTTCGATATTTTCTGCAAAGAAAAGAGCAAATAATGTCGCAATCCTCTCCGTTACAGCATTCTTATTTATGATTCATATCATTCATGTAGATGCATGGTTTCATAAGTTGTTAAACCTAAGTCGAGTTATAGTTGTATAAAACTGCCTTTCTCCTTTCTTTCTCAAGTATTAAAAACTAAAAGCCATGACTTTGTTGGGGGATTTGAGGGTATATGTCATGTACAATGGGCTTGACATTTCCTACTCACCTTCACATAGCACTCATTAAGCGTAAATATTCTTCTCTTCAAAGCATTTTTTGGAAATCTAATTAATGGAAGTAAAAATAAAATAAAACTTCTCATTTTAATTTATTCAATTAATTTCTCTAAAAAATATTAAATTTTTATAAAAAACTTAACTTTCAAACAAATCATTTCAATGTAAAACAACGTAACAAAAATAAAAATAAAAAATAAAATAAAAAAATAAAAAAAAAACAAATAAATTGTAATAAAATTAAATAACAGCAAACAAAATTCTTTGATGAATTTTTCTTCAAATAAAAAAAATACAATATTTAATAGAAAATTATTTGATAAAACAAAAAAAATACTTTATGTACAAATAAAATGTCCACAAAATACAATAACACTGTACAAAAAAAAGCTGACATAAATTTTGAATTGATTTAAATAGTAGTTTTAAAACTCTTAAAGATTTTATTTTTACAAGTACATATATATTATTTAAATTGATTCAAATCCTTATCACAGATTTAGCTTATATGTTTGGCTTTTATATACTTTAGTTTGGATATTATCAAGTAAAAAAAAAAATCATATTTATATTGTAAACCTTTATAAATACTTAATTAATAAAAATGTTAAGTCATTTCAATTCAATTATAAAATTTAATCTGATCCAGAATTTTTTAAAACAATTAATTTTTATACAATAACTATTAATTAATAATTTTGTTAAATTTATTTTAAAAAAATACCCCCTCTCTTCCTCAAAACATATTAAGAAAATATTAAGAACATTAGTGAATGAAGTTGGACAGATTTCATGAGCTTTTTTTTATAAAGCAACAAGTGTTACTAATTTCTTTATACCGAAAAAAATTCAAAAAAAAAAAAAAAACCTTGTAAATAAATATATGGTATATGAAAAATATTGCCAACCTGTATTGCACATAATCAGAAAGTAAATAAAAATAATATTATATATTTGAAATTGTATTGCAAGTAAAATGCGTATTCTAGAAATATATATATATTACAGAGATTTAGATACAGATACCTTATCAAATTTGTTTTATACTATTGTTTGGTTGACCTCTATCTATTTCTGTGAAAAATTCTTGCCGAAGTGTAGAAATATTTTTCAATAAAACAATTGCTTATAAAAACAAAAAAATAAATTATTTTTCATTGCTTTGTTTATATTTTTTTATAAATTCTAAAATTCTTTTAATTTACAAAAAAATAATAGACTGAAGAATAATGGTTGTCAAGTCACAATTTGATTACAATATTTCTTCCTTCGATTTTGTTTAATATTTATGAAACATCTATTCGCAGTATTTCTACAATATAAAAGTCATTATATTAGTTTGTTTTTTTATGTACGTCTTTTGAATAAATGTTAAAGCAACACAAATCCTTCACTCTTTATAACCTAACACATCTGTATCTTTATTCTTTATTTATTATTTATTACTAATTTAGTAATTAGTATATTAGTAATTTAGTAATTATTTAAATTACCCGTATGTAAATTTCAAATTAAATAAAACAGTAATAATGTTCCACAAAATGTTTTTAAATAGAAATTAAACTTTTTAAAGCCAATATCAAAGATTGATCTTGTTCATTAGTTCTAGTTATTATTACATATTAATTTCAATTAACCAATTATATAAAACAATAATGAGTTGAATTGACAAGTATTGTAATTTCAGTTAAAACATTTTTACATTACATAATATTATACAATGTGGTAACAAATAAATACGAAGATAATTGTTAGTAACAGTTGGACTATATTTGATTTGGCATTTCTAAATCTATTTATTTCCATACTCTCTCAGTTTCTCTAACAGTTTTGTTTCTTGAGCCTTTTTTATTGAACCATTTTTTTTTTTTTTTGTATTTTTTTAATATTGAGAAACTGTTAGATTTCAAACTATAACGTCCGATTTAAATAGATTGTCTAAGATATGGTGTTTTAAAATCTCGAGGTAGTTGTTCAAGTCAGTCTAGTTTCTGTTCCTTTTGACTGTGTAGAGTAGACAGAAATAATGTGATTTTGTCTATTTCAAATATGTGGCTTTGTTTATTTCATAATAAATAGTTTTTGAACCCAGAATAAATGGTGGATTTTAGTTACATGCTCCTAAATGCTAGTTCTGTATAGTTTGTCAGTTTGGGATATATATTAATTTGAATATTATTTAATGTGATCCATTTAATTTTGTATATATATATATATACATAATTTTTTTTTTTATGATGTCTGTGATGTCTTTAATTTTTTAAAGGAGTTACTAAATTTAATTTTTAATATTATTATTATTTTTATCAATTATTTTTTTGCCATGGGATGCTAAGAAATGTTTTCATACATAATGTTTAATAAGGTTAAATTTACGTTTGTTTTTAAAAAAAAAATGAATATAAATTATTTATTAGAGAGGAGCGATCGTCATTATTTTTAACCAATCATCTTATTAAATTCTCTATTAAAATCTATGTTGCTTAAAGAAGTTTTTATAAAAAAAAAAAAAAATTTAACAAGATGAATCCTGCTATGTAAAAATAGAGATATCTAGAATTAAGCGATCGGTTAAAAATAAACTGTTATGATTTATTAGTTTCAATATCTATTGTAACTTGGATTTTTCCCTTTTTAATTAATTCAAAAGTTTCATAATGTAAAAAAAAAAAAAATATTACAAATCTATAATAAAATATATAACTTGAATACAGTTCTTTATGTTATTAATTGATTAAGGAGCTTACTAATATCAATTCATCAACAGCTAACTGTTATCAACAAATTGAAATATAATCCACTAACGGGGAATTCCACTAGCCAGCAATGCTTACTAGTAGTGCTGCTTGTGAATTGCGGCGTAACAGTCATAATATAGTCCATTATAATTTTTTATTTTTTCTTGTTTAACATTCCGTTTGGATATCACAATGGAATCTGACAGGAAGTTATTTTCAAATTTTCTCAACCGGAAGTATTATTTTACTGAACAGATCATTCAATTTTTATGCGATTTTTTTTTTAGAAAACGGTTCCAAAGATTTTCATTAAACTTAGAGAAAGCTACAAGTTTTTATTATATTTTGTATAAAATAAAAATTAAATCGCTTGTATATTTATTAAAAAAATTATTTAATTTGAAATAAAGGTAAAAAAAAATATTAAAAAAATTAACAAATAAAAATAACAACCGGGATTTATTTTCAACAAATAAAAATAAGGTTAGTAATAAAATTAATTGAATTGATTTACAAATATGTTTTAGAAATAGCAATCAAGTGAAAAATTTTGTTTTAATTATTTTAATTTATTCTTAATTTATGATCTGTTATGGTTGCTATTATTTAGTTTATGTAAAAACTATAAATCACGAGTCCTTTATAAGCTCTTATATATTATTTATGTGTATTTATTTATTTTATTTAATGAATATGTAAATATTTTATAGCCAAACTATTCGTCCTTATACAACATAAATAAATCATAATAATAATTTTATAATTTGAACTATTTGTTTTTTTGTTGTTTTTTTTTTTGCAGTTAAAAAGGAAGCAGCGACAACCACATCTAATATTGATAAATTTGATAAGATTTATTAAATAACTTATTATTTTTTAAGTTTAAAAAAAATAGTTTTTAATTACAACAGTGATAAATGTAAATTACAAATTGATCACATATTTTAATTCAGGCTAAATTACCCAGAGAGCTAGCCCTGACTTTAAACAATTAAACTTGTTTAAAAAAGCACCTATAAATTTGCCATAGATAAAAAGTTATCTGAAAATTAATCTGAAACTTTATATTTATCTAAATAGTATAATAATTCTGAAATCTATGACAATAACTATGAATAATACAAACAAAAACTACCAATTAAAAGAGCTTAATCATAAAATCATTATAATATAAAATAATACATAGACTGGCAGTTTTTTTTTTTTTAATTAATATTTGATCTCAAAAATAGTGACATATTTTTTTTATTTTTTAGATTAAAAATGAAATCTAGAAAATGAATTTTCTACCTGAGTTAATGCTGGTAAAAATAAATTATATTTAACCTAAAAAATTAAATTAATAAATTACAATTTTTTTTTTAAATTAAATAAAATTATTGTCCATATTCACCAGCATCATAAGCCGGATAGGATGGTGAATCAGATGGTGGACCACTAGCTGGAAAGGAAGATGTATCTGGTGCTGTAGGATATGAAGAATCTGGTGCTGTTGGATAAGATGGTGAATCTTCTGCTGTTGGATAGGCTGGTGAATCTTCTGCTGTTGGATAAGATGCATCAGATTCTGTTTGATATGTTGGTGGGTTTGGTGATGGATATGATGCCTGATCTTGTGAATGATAAGAAGAAGGATTGGGTGATGGATATGGTGCAGGATCTGGTGAATGATAAGAAGTAGGATTGGGTGATGGATATGGTGCTGGATCTGGTGACTGATAAGCGGAATGATCTGGTGACTGATAAGAATTATGATTGGGTGATGGATATGGTGCAGGATCTGGTGAATGATAAGAAGTAGGATTGGGTGATGGATATGGTGCAGGATCTTGTGAATGATAAGAAGTAGGATTGGGTGATGGATATTGTGCAGGATCTGGTGACTGATAAGAGGATGGATCTGGTGACTGATAAGAGGATGGATCTGGTGATTGATATGATGCAGGATCCGCTGACGGTGATGGTGGTATATGGTTTGGAGGGAGATTTTGTGGAAGATTGTCTAATTCAGATAATGGATCTGGCAATGGTAATGCAGGTGGTGCTACAGTAGATGGTGCTGGTGTTCTTAATACAGTAGCTTGAAAACCATTTTCTGGATCGGCTGTATAAACTACACGTCTGATGGTGCCATCTGGTTCCACTAAACTGTACTCACCTCGTACAATATCACCGTCTCTACTTTCTTCATGTTTTTGAGTATTGCCTGTGGTAGGATCGTTTACACCGAATGAAAATCTGTAGTCAGGCCTTGCCTTTAACACATAGAAGAAAAATTAACAACTTTCTTGTAATGACTTTTTAATTAATATTAAACTTTGTTATATTTTGTTAAAATATGGCTAAAAAATTTATACATCTCAAATATCCTTAATAAAATATTAATTTCAATAATGACTCATTAGTGATACATAATATGCGATCAAGTGGATGTCAGTGGAGAACTTGGAAAACATTTTCCTAGAGATGCATGTCATCTAGTATTATAAATAAACTGGAAGAGGGGATAAAACCACAACTGGAGTACCAACAAAACAGCGGAATAAGAACAATGATAAGGAAAGTTAAGCGAAAGTGGAAACAACGGTTCATTCAAAAACAAGTGTCATTGAAAAGAGGTGAAGGATTACATCCTCACTCGGTCATTGATAATGTAAGCACTGCTGCTCCATCAAATGACAGAAGAGATATAATGATTGAGAGAGGTATAAGGAAATTCCAGAAGACACTCCGTGCATTCATTAAATTTCTGACTTAAATTATTCAAATAACAAATAAATTTGTTTATTTTCATGAAAAATGCCTCCCCTCTCTCTTTTTACGTGTTTTGTTTTGTTTTTATATTACTATTTATTTGCTAAACAAATTTATTATTAGTAGTAGTGGTGAAATAATAAGAAATATAATAAAATAAATGCATGTTTGTACAAAATTATCAACAATACATATTCAAATTCAGATAAAGTCCTTATTTATTTCACCTTTTGTGGTTACGCTTCTACATATTTTGCTATTTATTGTTGTTAATTGTCTATTATATTGTTTCTTACTCTTCTTTAGTGTAATCATTTGATTTGTTGAATGCTTAGGTTTCTGCTGTTTTGAATTTTTTTTTTTTATGTGTGCTTTTTTTTAAATAGTTTCATTATTAAAAACACACTTATCTCTCAAAGAGAATTTATATGTCTAGATTTAGCGAACAAGAATACTGTCGATATGTAAGTTTCCTTTGTAGGAGGATTAGCTCAGTGGTAGCGCGCTGGACTTGCAACGCGGAGGTCCCGTGTTCGAGTCCCAGCAGTGCTGCCCTTAGCTTTTTTTTTTCTTCCTAGGAGCCTCTATAGCTCACTGCTCGGTGATATGCAGTGCACTGAGAAGGCTCCGAAGGGCATATTTGATCATCAGAGGCATTTTCCGTGGTTGCCTGCTTCATTTTGTGGTCATCGACCGGTTTCGGGCATTCGCCCATCTTCAGGATGCGTTTTTAGACAGTGTGACAACACAGCCTTGCACAGAGCAAATTTAGTTTACACACTGAAAAGCAACAACTTTTAGTTTAAAACTGAAATTTGCTCTGTACAAGTCTGTGTTGTCACACTGTCTAAAAACGCATCCTGAAGATGGGCGAACGCCCGAAACCAGTCGATGACCACAAAATGAAGCAGGCTACCACGGAAAGTGTCTCTGATACTTTCCAGCTCTGCGGAACCAACCACCACAACAGCATATTAGATCTTTCAGGTCGCAGTGCAATATCCTCTATACAACGATCTAACAATCAATCTACCTTTGTAGAATCTAGTAGAGTGGCATGTCTCCTGCGAATGTATACGTTGAGAAATATCCGAATCGATTAAAACCACACATTCCTTAAAGTTCAAGCATTTGGATCGTAAATTATACATGCCACTGCATGTCTTCACAATATTGTTCAAAATAAAAGAAGGATGAGAATATATGATATGGAATTGGATATTTTACTTCATTTTGCCGAAAATCCTAACACATCATTCCAGCAAGCTGCAAAGAACATTAGGATTTTAAAAATAGCACATTTCGACCTACATTAAAATTTTATTACATAAATTTTAAAGAAAATCGTTGCACCATTTATGTGAAAATAGCGTAAAACTCAACAAAACAAAAAACAAAAAAACATTCAGTAAATTTACATTTCGGTTGACAGATTTTTATCTGAAACTTTCTACATACTAAGAAAAAAAACAAAAAAATCCCAGAATACCAAGCAAGTTTAAGCTTCCTGTGCTTTTTCTTGTTTGAGATCTATTTTCCACACACACATCATATAAACTCACAGTATTCACTAAAAACATTTCTCTCGCACTCAGGAGATCTCAAAACTCATATTTCGGAAGAAAACTTAATTTCGTAATGTAATAATTTCTTTTTCTTATTAGCAGTCACAGAAAGTAAAAATCGATCTTTTATATGACTCCTCCATTTCTTTCATTTTTTGAACTTTGAAGAGCTATATAAAAGTGAAATTTTAAAATATAATTTTTTTTATAATATAATTATTTTAATTTTCTTTTCACTGAATAAAATTAAAGTAGAAATTTAAAACAAAATACCATATTAAATTGTTTGCGCTTTCCTTCTGATTTAAATAAGAGCTTTTATTATTTGATTACATAAACGCTTGTTGTTTGTTGATTTATTGGTACAAAAAGAAAATCGTAAATGAAATTTATCATTTGTATATTTTATTATGTAAACTTTCGAGTTTTCCAAATAAAATAAGATTTTGTAAAATTACAACATTACTATAAAACTATTTTATTGTTTCACTATAGTTTGTAATCAAATTTAATTCAATTAATCTATGAAAGACTTTAGTAAAACAACTGAAACTAAATGATATAATGCATAAGTGGCATTTGAATATCTTATCATAGTTACAAAATAAAATAAATGCGCTATTTAAAAAAGAAAAATTACTTTTTTATTTTACGAAAAATGTTAGGCCATTTTAGTTAGTTTGTTATTGCTGGAATCTTATTTATTTATTCATTCCAAATTCTGTGAGGACAACATTTAAAATGGAAAGCCATTTTTATTATTACTACGGATGACACAAAAGTTTTGTCAGTTCTTGAATGGATTGTTTGTTTTTCTGTCCTGTTCTGTATCAGACTTTAATCCTTAACTAGAAGAGAAACTTTCAAACAACAATTGTTCACTCAGTTATCGTATCTCTTTCAAACCAATACCTATGCTACACTTTTAATATGAATTCAGAAAAATCTGAAATTTCTTGTACTTTTGCGGCATTATTGGAAACAGAGATTTACTGGAGCGGCTGCTGCTTGAAAAAATATGTGAAGTGGAGAGGGAGGGTGTTGTGAATGAAAGGACTGCGCAACGTTGGTTTAGGCGTTTCAACAGCGGCGACACCACCCTTGAAGATGAACCACGTTCTGGGCGCCCATCTGAGTGGGACAGGGAGGCTACAGAAAGGCAGTTAATGAAAATCCGTCAACAAGTACCCGCCAACTGTTGACTATTCTTGGGCCTTCTAGGGAAACAATAAGCCATCATCTCAAATCT
The DNA here is from genome assembly GCA_011037195.1 of Triatoma infestans. Classification (NCBI taxonomy): domain Eukaryota; kingdom Metazoa; phylum Arthropoda; class Insecta; order Hemiptera; family Reduviidae; genus Triatoma; species Triatoma infestans. The sequence continues at coordinate 118,556 of JAAEAF010005020.1, read as the reverse complement.
CTTGGAAGAAATTTTAGGAGTTGCCGATTTGTACCCCATGATTTGACGGCCGCCCAAGCCCAACGTCGGGTAAACATATGTCAACTTTCTGCTCACCAGTCTTAAAGACACTCGTTTTTTTTTTTAAAGAATAATCACTTGTGATGAGAAATGGATCTTTTACCGCAACCCTAACACGCATAAGCAGTGGTTAAAACCAGGCCAGTTGCCGAATCCGGTTGTGAGACATGATAGGTTTGCAGAGTTATGTTGTGTGTTTGGTGTAATTTCGAGAGTGTGGTGTACTTTGAACTGGTTCCTGATGGTCGTGCTATAAATGTAGAACTTTATTCTCAGCAACTGGAGCGGGTGTATGAAGTTCTGGTTCAGAAATATCCTGCCCTAGTCAATAGGAAGAGAGTTCTTTTACAAGATAATGCTCGTCCTCATACCGTTAGTATAACTCTGAATAAAATTGAAGAACTTGATGGTCTATAACTTCTACCACACCCTGCATACAGCCCTGACCTCGCCCCCTCTGACTGTTACTTGTTTCGCTCAATGGCTCATTTTCTTCGGGGGAGACAGTTAAATAATCAGGAGGAAGTCAAAAAGGTGTTCGCGAGTTCTTCGAATCAAAAGATAAAAACTGGTAACTGCGAGGCCTTCAACAGTTGGCTGATAGGCGGCTCAAGACAGTCCAACACAAGGGGTTATACTTTGAGGATTGAGCTGTAAGTTGTTATTTTTCAAATACAATTTTATTGTACTTTACAAACATCGACAAAACTTTTGTGTCATCCCTTATATTAAGATAAACCTACAAGTCTCCTGTTAGTTTGGGGAAAATAATAAATGATTTAGTATCTTACTCTAATCAATGCACAAATGAATATTCTACATAGATCAAAGATTATGATTTTTCGAAAGAATAAATCAAAGATAAGAATTACCTAATTAAAAGTAGAAATTTAGACTAATAATTTGTATCCTAAAATTACCGCGGAGAAATTTTTATTCACAGTTAAAAAATTAAAGTAAGGTAAAATAGGATTTAATCGTAGCTTAGGGATTTATACTGGCAAATAAAAGAAAGAAACATTATGTTTGATATAAAAAGCTTTGACCCGCTATATTGTTTAATGCATAAATGTTAGATGCGGGGCTATGTGGCGAATAAAATGGATTAGAGACATTGCGAGATTTGCTACTAAAAGAATCATTTCTCTTGCAATAAAATTCCAAATGACGCCTTTTAGAAACTAAAACAGAAGTTTGGATCTATTTACTTTTACAATACAATCATACTCTAGTGATAAAACATTTAATAATTGGAATAAACTGTTTTGTTTTTTTGCACGTTAACATCTAGGTCATTGTGACCAGATCCTTCCCAGTGCACCGCCAACCTCTGGCCAATGTTCCTTCGTTACAGGCAACACTGCCTATCATCAGACAGTGAGCTGTAGAGGTTTCTAGGAAGAGAAAATCTAAAGGGTAGCACTGAGTCCTAAAAACCTCTACGTGGGAGTCCAGCTCGCTATCACTGGGCTAATCCCGACTTACTGTCTTATACTGTTATTTAAAATCTGGTTAGACCCTAAAGATTTCTACAAAGAATTTTCTGATAGTTCCAAAATATTTTTTTTACCTATTACTCTAGCATATCTTTAAACTTTACTATTCCCGTAAAAATTTCCCTACAAATTGATACTATGGGATCCTAATAGCTTAGGCCACACCACAAATTTATCGAAATTATTGACTCCGTGTCGGATATTTAATATCTGGATTTTCATCTGCTCTATTCAAAAATTCCACCTATTCAATAATCCATTATTCATAAATTAACAGATCACTCCATAAAATATGTTTTTGCCTTCTTTAACTGTAAACTTCTTTGGAGCGGAAGCACATACTGTACAGAGAGAAACAAGTCTATTTAATAAAATACAAAATCAAGAAGATGCTGCCAAATCACATCACATTGCTAGAGATACAGCGTATTGATCAGACAGACGATATAAATTAGATTAGATTGAAAACAGGGAGGGCAAGGCCTCATTCCATTGCGATCTACATTGAGAGGTCTATTGTGGATCTCCCCTAGGCTTATAGTAAGTACATCCTTCAGCTCTTAATCAGGCCTAGCAAAGCTGAAAGTGGCTCCGTCAGATGATATAATAGATTTTAAAAAAAAATAAATGGTCAACATGAATTAGGACATTAAAGTCTTCGTCGATATAGCAAATAAATCAAAAAGCAAATAATTTAAAATTATCACATAATTAAAATTTATGGATACAGTAGATAAATAGATAAATAAAATAAATAAATAACAAGGACATATATACAAGTACATAATGAAAAAAAAAAGAACATTATTTGATTCAGCCAATAGCGCCAGATCCTTGCAATTAATCCCCAAATCCGTTAGCTGTTATACGCGGACTAATCCCTAAATATAAATTTAGCTGTTTTACGCGGGACTCGAACTGGATCCAATTATAGTCCATGCTCATAACCACTATACCAAACCCGTTTGTTACATGTCAACTACACCCTAAGATTCAGAGAATGCACAGTCATAAAGTCAAGTCAGTCATTAAGTAACAGTCATTAGGCCATAAAATAAAGAATAATAAAAGTTTAGTATAACTTCCAAAATTGAGAAAATCGTCTACTAAATGCAATAATTGCATTAAGATAAAGTGCTATACAATAGATTTTAGACCTTAAACATCTAGAATTAATTATATTTCAAATCATCTAAGAAATATTTTTCAGTTTCTTTAAAAAATTAATAAAACAAAATAAAATAAATTCAAAAATTAATTTATTAGAAGTCTTGTACAACGCCTATGATTATTCTAGGCTTATCGATGAGACCTCTGATTGAGCAATTGTTAATAAAATAAATGAACGGAACACCTTTTTACTAAAACAGTTTAATAAAATAGTTTAAAATGGCTATAATGGCGTTACTAAAAATATTTCAGTGTTTTAAGACAGCAAAACTCAAACCCATTATATAAATAATTAAGGAAAAACTGAAATTTTTAATTTATGAAGAAATTCTTGGAACCTATTAGGAAATTCTAAAATGATAATAATTGTATTTTCTATGTATAGTAAGTTGATATTTTCATGGGTTCGGCCAGTTTTTAGTATCAAAATAGTTCAACAATGCTTTATAATGTCACAGTAACATGAAAAAGTCAGGGAAAACAATGCGATGACAAGAAAATTTAAAGTAGAAGGAAGTGAAAAAAAATAGGGATAATATTTTGAATTTATATTGAATATAATAAATAAGCAATATTCAAAAACTTCGCAAAGTTGTATAGAATGCCTAAAATGTAGACATTACTATTGTTAGAATAGATTGGAATAAAGAAAAGGGAGATTTGGTCCAGTGGCCAATAATCACCGCGACGCAACAAGATCTATTATGAAATTCCTCAGTTTACTGTTAAACTAACCGTTCAGAGCATATTCGCAAGAGTGGTATTCACAAGTACGTCCCAGATCCCGGATTCTTGAGAGGCGCATCCGTGAGCTCTCATCGTGGGCGAACCATGCCCATTGAAGGAATCTCGCTCTCATCAGGCGTTTTGCAATGGCAAAAGATAAAAGAGGATGTCTGCTCCTCATTCTAGCAATGACCTTATCAGTCTGAGCAACAGGCTGATAAATTTCCTTAGCGAAGACCGGAGAGTGTAGGTCAGCAGGACCATCATAAATCCATGTCTGCCGTAAGTTTTTGCAAGGGTTCTACATGAATTCTTTTACATGCCTCAAGGCAATTGTACTCCTCGATCAGGTAGACTCGTCACTAGTGTGTCTCAAGATACATACTCAGCACACTTGCTTCTTTATTAGCCATGTAACTAACTGATATCCTTATCTGGGCTGATGTAATCCGAAAGATGCTGACGTAGTCATGAGATGTAATCTGATAGATTGTGCTTAATACCCAAAATCTGAAATACCCGATATTGTAAACATATAAAACACTGTATATAAATTTTACATTAAGAATTAAATTCTGATCTGAATGTATGTATACACAAGTTGAAGAGAATAAAAGTGAAAAGAGCGTAAGGGGAGAAAGAAATTATATCTCTCTTTGTACTAAATTTTTTGTCTCCTGTTCCAGACTGTAAATTTGGAATTACACTGTCGAAATAAATAAGAAACCAAGAATTTAGTGTGAGATTTTACACACAAAATTATCACCATAAACGTGCAAGTACTAAAACATAATTGGAGAAATTACTGCTAGCCAAACTACTTTCGGAGCGTTTAATGTAATTATTTATGTTGCTGTAACATTCATCGCTTATTTTCTACAAGTTTGTCACCATGTCCTACGTCATTTCTCATTTTCCCAATTTCCGGTCACTTAACTTATGAAAGCAATTGAAACTACATTTTAATTCACAAAATGGAAGTATTTAACTTTCAAGAGTTCTACAGCATAGCATTTTCTTTCATTAGTATTACATATCATTCTCGGCTGGTAATAGAGATTAGCTCGATGGTAGTGCATTGGATCTCGAATGCGGAATGCCCCGTTCCAACAGTATTGTCCTTAGCATTGTCCGGTGATGGGTAGAGTTCTCTGTAACAAGAGAATACTGACCGAAAGCCAGCAGCGCACTGAGAAAACTTCGGGCGCCATCACTACATTGTTGACGCGTTTTTACAAAAAAAAAAAATGTAATAAATACCTAAAGCAATTAATACCAAGTTCATAAGAAGCATTACTTTGCTTTCACACTGAATTAAGCATACTGAACTTCTTCATCACTTTCTCTTACTCCTAGTAACGATTGTAACGATGTAAACGATTGTAATCGTGTCAAATTTTCGATATCGAGTTTTCACCGGAAATAAACGTTTTGAGGACCCCTGAGTCCAAAAAAGTGATTTTACCCATTGGTCTGTGTGTCTGTGTGTGTATGTATGTGAACAGCATAGCTCAAAAACAAAAAACCGTAGAAAGTTGAAACATGATATTCGTTGTTATCTGTCAAAATTCCTCAACCGGAAGTACCACTTTACTAGTTGTTGTTTTTTTATTTGTTTGCGATTTTCTCAGAATTGGCTCTGTCGATTTTCTTCAAACTTTGTATATCAACTATAAATACAAAAAGCTACAACTTCTATTAGAAACATTTCTATGGGAAAATTCATTTGAAGGCACTTTTAGGCATTTAATTAGAATTAAATGTATTGTTGAAATTCCGAGTTTGAAAAACTGGATGACCGGAAGTGCGTTTTCAGTGGAACAGTTCTGGAAAACGGCTATAACGATTTTCTTTAAATTAGGAATGTGAACTACACATATAAAAAGCTACAACTTTTATTAGAAACATTTCTCCTGATGAAGTTATTTAAGGGGGCTTTAGGGGGAGGGGTGGGGTTGTTTTTCTCTAAAGTGCTATGATAGTTGATTATACATTTCTACCATCCAAACAAAATTAATTAGAAATAAATAGATGGCCAAAACTTCGAGTTTCAGGAAAATTAGTTAATCGGAAGTGCGCTTTTACTGAACATTTTTTTTTTTCAGTTTTCGACGAACTCCAACGAATTTCATCAAATTTGGTACACAAACTCTAAAATTTGTCAATTACAATTTTGAAAACTGGAGATAAAGTTATATGAAGATAAAGTTATGTTTGAAGATAAAGTTGTGTGCGTGTTTCACACCAGATTTTTTTTTCTCTTAACCTTATAAAACTTAACATAAAATACCAAGTTTGTGCATTAGGTTGATTTTTCGTTTTTGAGTTAGGTTGATCATACAGACACATATTACACACAGTCCAATTTCTAGAAAGCACTTTTTCGACCTCAGAGCACCTCAAAATGTGTATTTCCGGTGAAAACTTAATTTCAAAAATTTGATACGATCGTAATATTTCCTCTTATAGCAGTAAGACTAAGTGAAAAAAAAAGCTGTTAACTTAATACATTATTATATAACACCTAACGTAAACCAATATTTCATATCTAAGTATTAAATACTGCATCACAAATTTACTTCTCAGTTCCCCCCCTCCTAAAAAAAAAATTAATAAATAAATCTATAAGAAATTATTCTTGGTAGGTGACTTTATTAGTCACACTATTTAAACAACAATTGCCTTTATATGCCCATATGGTTCAATTCTGTGGAGTGGTCACGGGGTTTGAGCTCTCACGGTTAGTGAACAAAAAATGACACTCCCAATGCTACTGTTATTTATAAAAATAAAAAAAATTTAATCTCATATTTTCTGCTTAAATGATGTAAGTATTATTTACAAACAATAATAAATATTTATATAAGTTTTAAATGCTTGATTTATTTCAAGTAACTTCCGCATTAAAGTATTGTGTTGAAATCGTCATAGCCATGAGATCAATTTCGTCTTTTGTAAAAATGTATTCCATGTAATTTACCATACATTATGATGTATATTGTGGATATACAAAAACATTTTGATGTATATTTTTTATTTTTTAAAAATTGCGTTCTTCTATAAAATTCAGTTCGAGTCATTTTGAGTGATATTTAAAGAGAAGCATAAGTTTAAGTGCTTAGTGAATATAAATTGGCTAACAAAGTGAAAAATCTGTGTGAAACACTCACACGACATTCTCTGAATGCAATTCTCAAACTACTAATTAACAAGTTTCTTAGAAACTGCAATTTTTACTGAATATTTAATTGCCTTTTATATTATGTAATATAGTAAAACCAGGCGATACCTAAAATGATAAGACGTTGAGTTCCCTTAAAACCCTCTAATTTTTATATTTTTACTACGTATTGCGTTCGTTTGAAATTTATGCTAATTGATATTCACCGGAAATACATTTTTTGAGGTCCCCTAAGTGATTATAGAAACTGGGTGTTTCAGAATTGCACGCCCTTATTTTAGGATGGGTTCTGCAGCAAAAAATATACATAAAAGTTCATATACACATATGTTTTAAATCAATTTATTACAGAGATATTGGAAGTTAAAGATTTATTTATCGAAAGTCCAAAAGTATAACACTAACAATTGCATATCGTTTATTTGTTAGACAGTTTGTATTCCTGTGCGTGTGAGTGAATACTGTGAGACAGTATTTTTAGTATTTTGTATATTATCATGGGAGACACACCAAATTTTTTCACTTTTTTTAGAACAAACAGACATGCTTTTAACTTATGGCGAGAGATATGAGAATGGTGTTACTGCTGTTCGAAGATATCATGAAACATTTCCCAATCGAAGAATACCAAATCGTAAAACGTTTGAAGCCATTGAAAGACGTCTTAAGACAAATGGCACACTAAAGCTTGTACGAGTAAACGACGGTCCGCAAAGATTTCGGCGAACTGCAAACGTTGAAGAAGAAATACTGTAAGATGTTCAGTTATCTCCTAGTACTAGCACCAGAAGTTTGTCACATAGTTTCGTTGTTTCCCCTACCAGTATATGGCGAATATTGCGCGAACAACAACTGCATCCATTTCACATTACACATGTGCATGATTTGTTACCACAAGATTATAGCAAGCGCAGAAATTTCTTCCCAGAAGCCGCAGCTACTATCAAGCATCATCCTGATACTGTAAGAAGTGCCAAAGAAGCATGGATTCGTCGTGCTGAATGCTGTATTCAACAAAACGGTGGCCAGTTTGAACAGTTACTCTGAATAATTATATTGTTATATAAATATCTTTATGCCTCCAAAATCTCTGTAATAAATTGATTTAAAACATATGAGTATATGAACTTTTATGTTTATTTTTTGCTACAGAACACATACCTAAATAGTGTCTTGCAATTCTGAAACACCCGGTATATATATATACTATTGAATATACATATATATATTTTGACAAAATTCAAAAGCCCTTTTTTTTAAAAAGGTGAACGGGAAAAAATGAATTTATTTACATTTGATTCAAGAAAATATAAAACTGGTTAAGGTACTGGTATGTATGTATGTATGTGTGTTTTTGTAGGGTTTGTGAGACGGAGCAGGAACACCCATACATCTCATGACGACAGATTGTTTGAGCTGTGAGGAAATTAAGTTCAGGACCATTGGCCGGAGCTGGATGTTGGTGGAAGAGCTTAGGCTATGTCCTTTTAAGGTTATGGTCCGATTTGTTCGGACTGTGGTAAAACTGAGGTGGGTGAAACTCTGGCCCGGGACTTTTGTTCCAGACCCGGTAGTTGTTATTCTTGTGTGGCAGCTGTATGGGCTCATGGAGGCTTTGGATAGCGCAAGGTTTGGCCCTCCCCTCCTTTGAATAATAATGTGTGTGTGTGAGTAAAGAAAATATGTCAAAAAAAAGGGAAATTGCAGAAAGCTTTACTTGGATTCCGTTTATTTACCTCCAACGCTGCTGACACGAACTTTTCGCTAAAGCTTCATCAATCGGCAACTTTATTGAATGTTTTTTTTTAGTTCCTCATGATTTTCTCGGGATCTAAAAAAACATTCTAGCAATGGTTTTAATATGCACTTTTAATATTAGGTAGTTGGTATAAACATAAAACTACCCATAAAATAAGCCCAGAACTCTTGTGAAAAACCACTTTTCCTTAAATAATGTTAATATAAATAAAAGTGATAAACCATTTATGTGTTGGTGATTTACGAAGTTGCAAAGAAAATGTTGCAAATATTTTTTGGAAAGTTTTGAAAATCCATTCAATAAAATGTTAAGTACTTTCTGCTGATCGATTTTCTTTAAAGTAGAACTTATCCTAAAAAAACATTTACTGACACTTTGAGGGATCGTCCAATAACAAGAAATGGCATTTTGTAAAAAAAAGTTCAACGTCAAAAAGCTCATCAGAATCTTCGGTAAAAAATGAATTTTTCTTGAAGAATGGATACAAAATTTATATATGGATCTTTTCTGTAGAATTGTTGTACCTAGTTTAAAGGAATAATTCCTTCTAAAAATTTTAATATAATGAGAAAATTCATTCAATAAAGTAGTATTTATCAATTTTGTTTAAAAAAATTATTTGAATTTTTCAAGACTAGACTTCTAACCGTATGGCTATCGTGGCGACTAAAGTAATGCCTGTATTTTCAAGAGAGCTTTACGTCTAACTCTCCACGACTCATAGTCGTGGACGAAGGTGTATAGCTTTCATACTTTACTATAATTATTCAATCTTTTTTCTAAAACAGTGAGAGAAAGTTAAAAAGCAAAATATGTTCATACAAACGACTTTCTCTCACTGCAGTTAATGCAATTAATAAACTTGGCAAATTTTCTTTAATCTTGATAGCTTTACTTAGGCCTAAAATATGAATCTACCAAAGACAAGTATTAATTGAAATGATTATACTGAAATCCAGAAGAATGCATCTATAACATTGAACGAACATACATAATATTTGAAATTTAACGTAATAGGCTCTTCAAAAAATCCTTTTTTTTTTAATCTTTATTCATGCTACAATCAGCGTGACAGCGCTATAAGTAACAATTATTACAAAAAACATAAGTAAAAAATGAGTGGAGAAGCTACCCAATGGTAACACTCCAAAACTACACAAAAATACTATTCACACTTTTCACTTGAGAGGAGATCACGAGGCCCATTGTCTTTTAGGACGTCTAGAGGGTTATTAGGAAGTGTTCGGGAAGACAGGTGTTGAACTAAAGGGTTTGTGTGAGTCTGTACGTTAATATAGAATTTCCTGTAACGGGTTTGGGCGACTTGAGCAATGAACGGTATATTAAGGTCGGTTGGAGACGTTGTGTGTACGACGGTCAGTGTATTACGGTTCGGTTGGAGATGTAAAAATTAGCGTTCAGGATTGTAGGGGGATTGGAGTATTTGGAGATTTGAGCGTTTGATTGAACCTATAGTTCTATCCCATACACCCAGATAGGCTTTAAAATAGATGTATAAATTATTAGTCTTTTGTTGTCTAGGGAGTAGTCTTTTAAGTAGTCGAAAGCGTTTGTTTAGTTCTATTCTTTTAAGTCATGTTATGAGGATTCCAAGGGGTGGTGGGCATTATTGAATGCTGCCACCTAGTGGGGGAGTTCAAGAAAGTGCGGATTTTCTCGGATAGCCAGGCCGCACTAAGGGCTTTGATTAAGCCTTGGTGAAGTTCGTAATTGGTGGGAGAATGTCGGAGGAAGCTCAATGCTTTAGCTCGGAGGGGTACGGTGCGCCTCTATTGGATACCCGGACACGCGGGAATAGAGGGGAATGAGAGGGCAGACCAGTTGGCTAGGGAGGGATCATCTCAATCATTTTGCGGTCCTGAACCAGCCCTGGCTGTCACAAAGACGTTTCGTGACAAACAGATTAGACTTTGGGAGACGAAAGTTTTGGAGAAACGCTGGGGAGACACGCAGGGGTGCCTCCAAGCCAAAAGATTTATAAAGACAAGTAGGCAGGGAACTTCGGAGTATCTCCTGTCCCTTAGTAGGACGGGTCTGAGGACCCTGATAGGGATAGTGACTGGACACACTTGGGTGTCCAGCCACTTGTTTAATATAGGGAGGACGTCTAGTCCCATTTGTCAGAACTGTGACGACGGAGTCAGGGAAACGGTGTACCACTAACTTTGTCAGTGTCCCCGTTTCGCTGTAACTAGGTTTCGTGTTTTTGGGAGGGCATCACTCTCGCAGGATGTCTGCGCGAGCTGGAGTTTCGGGATATCTTGGGATACTGTAGATTAAGCGGTAAGCTACCGGGGGAGATTCATTAAGGCGATAGGGGGGTCTCGGGGGGATAAAGGCCACATAGGCTTAGGTCCCGCGCCATTAGGCACCCGAATTACAATAATATGAGGATTCCAGGTAAGTCTTCGCTCTAAGAAAAGCCCAAGATATCGAGCAACGTTGACCACTGGTAAGGGAATTAAGTTGTAGTGGTCTGGGGGAAGTGTAATGCGACGTAGAGTGAAGGTACTGTTTTGGGACTTATTTTCAATTAGGTTTAATGGCTTTTTTTTTTAAAACCAATTTTCTAGGGAGGAGAAGTAGGTTTATAGATTTCTATGGGCTGTTACGGGATCATTATTGATAGACAGGATAGCAGTAATCATCTGCATAGGTGAGATAAGCAAGGCAGCATTCTATGTCCTATCCTTTATTCAGTATACACTGCAGACATCCCAACACAACCTATACTATCATCAAAAAATCCTAAAATTATTTTTCCCAGATTAAAAATATTACATTTACATCTGTTCAAACATATATGTTCCAAGTTTCTAAAGTGTTACATTTATATGCCAAGTTCAGTGTAAATCGTCGTAGCAATTTTAGAGAAAATTCCGAAATACTAACTGATCTTTTTGTTTTAGAAAGTGATATATAATAATAATAATAATAATAATAATAATAATAATAATAATAATAATAATAATAATAATAATAATAACAGAATTATTATTTCTTCTTCCTAAAACTTTGAAATATCATCCAATAACATCGGCCTTTCCAACATATTGGACTTATTAATAAATAACCTATTCCGTAGGAAGCACTTTTCTTCAAATGTTGAACTCTAACAACATATTAATTGTACTTTCATACTATTCACTGCAAAAAGAAGCTACTACAATTAAGCCCCTCTATCGGCTCCACGGTGAGCCCTTTCAATCTACCAACCTTTCCAGATTGAATTTCTTAAGAAATTTCAAAATCTAGGAAGGTTCTATGGACAATATATCTTTCTCCAAGACCGGCAGAGACCAAAGTTTCTAATATCTCTTTGAATTTCTAAGATTTCTTCATAGAAGATTTGTCCAAATCTTCTCCATCTTTCCATACAATCTGCAAGTGAAGAAATGAGGAGGAACTAAAAAAAACAAGCACAGCTTTGGAAAATCCTCCCAGCACTGAGGGCCTACCCATACCTATCTGGGCAATTATAAACAGAAAAGATTTTAAGCGTGTTTACTTTAAGTAAAATAGGCTATGCTGACGGGTTTCATCTTGAGGCATTGTAGACTCAGGAGACACCTGAAGAAGCTGGCCGAGAACACAATAGCACCTGCACATTCTGTGAGGAGTTGGGAGACTCCTATACACCTCCTAATGGACTGCGATACTATCATCCATATAAGATTTGGAAGCCTGGGTAGTTATCAGGCGATGGAGGAAGATATACCCCCCCCCAGAAACTTTTCAGATCCTGAGATTCCTCATAGATCTTAATCTGGAAAGGGGTGCTGTAGGTAAGTAGTCATCCTTGGCACCAGCGGGGTGCATAATAGACCTCTTTTTGTCGCAGTGCAATATACTACAAGGAAAAAAAAAATCTACCTTGTGAGTGTGAGAATTACAGCAAGAGAAAGCTTTGTATTTTTTACCAAATTTTTACTTTTTCATACTTACTGAAAAAGTAAGTAATTATTCTATCGAGTAAAATTTGCAAATTAAGTCTAACAAATTGAGAGATAACATGTAATATATATATTGAAGTGCTCTTGAGTACAAAAAAATGTTTTTTTTTAGCGTTTTGAGGAATTCTCGAAAATAGTTTCAACGATTTCATTTTGTAGCCTAAAGCTCGCACAACCCTAAAACTTATATTTGTAACATTTTTCTAGGGAACAGTAAGTTGTAATTTTGTTGTAATTGGTTCCTCAGAGCTGGAAAGCATCAGAGATATTTTCCTGCTTCATTTTGTGGTAATCGACCGGCGCAAATCTATGTTATCAAACGCATCCCGAAACCGGTCGATGACCACAAAAAAGAAGCAGGCTATCGCGGATAATATCTCAGAGATGTAATTTTAATCAAGAAAAAGATGCCGGATCTGTTAGATTAATGAACAAATTAAGTAATTTCAACAGATAATCAGAGGGCTATTAATTCCAGTCATAGTACTATTCATACGCTTATAAGTGGGCTAGGTGTGACAGAGCAATAAATAAGATATAATAGTGCGATAGATAAAATTAGGATGGTGAGCTAGCTAAGAATGACTAGCGACAAATCTGTAAGAGTATGGTATAATGGTGAAGGGGGCTAAGACTCTCTTGACGCGCTCTTTGTCTACAATAAGTTACATAACTTAAGAACACCTACTATTTGAGAGTTCTATTTATAAACCAATAAGGCAACGCTGCCTATCCATGCACTGCCGGCCTCCAGATAGTGTTCTCTCGTTACAAACAACACTGTCCATCACTGGATGAAGTTTTAATTATTCATAAAAAAAAAAGAAAAAAACCACTTAAATAAAATGTTTACAAGATGATTCTTTAAAAATTAAAAATATTCTACCTTAATGATAAACAATTTCACCATCTTTATCACTCTTATTCATCAGGTGTGATTTTCACTTTTGAAAATAATGTAACTCTTTTCTTTAATTTTCCATGCATTTTTCCTCTCTTTTTTGTTTTTTGCCTTTTGTTAAATTTTGAACTTATTTCCAGCTTATTTTACTTTTATTTAATTTAACTATTTCTATGTTTCTAATTTTTCTTTACTTGACATCAGTTAAAATTTGAGAATAATGTTTATTTTTATTATTGTTTGCAGTGAACTCTAGCAGACGGCAGTGAAACCATTGCTATGTATATTTTATTTATTGTATTTTGTATATTCATTCTAAATAAACATTATTATTATTATTATTATTATTATTATGAAAATTCACATTTCGAGAGGTTTTTGTACCGTTTTTAAAATTACGTGAGTTTTCAAAATATTGGAAAGAAGCTTTAGCACATACAAATAATTGTCGTTTTGGTTTTTGTGTTCATTTACTATTATTATTTATTTTTAAAATGGATTCAAGTGATGTTACAATTCAACTTAAAGTCCAAAAATACACTATTATAATGTGATAACAAGAAGGAGTGATAATAGAAATTTATAATTTTTAATTATAAAAGTTATAACTAGTGATGCCAGCCAGACGCTATTATTCAATACAATAGCTGCGGTCAGTGCACGGTCAAAGGGCCGCCCGCCAAAGATACACCGCTTTCACAAGGGTCAACAAATCACTCAAAAGACCGACCACCTGGCTACAATTCTTTGATAACCGCCAACACCTGTTCAGGAACTGGGGTCAACACACGGCAAGAGATGTTTGAGTGAGTATGACCTGTAATTACAAGACTTGTCAATGTGTAGGGATATGGCAATATAAGGCATCTCTACAGGAAGTGGGAGGCCTATTCTTGAGTATTTCATCAGCGTAACATCAAGATCCTACCAGCGACATAATTCATACATCGGAGCGCGTCCCTATCTAAGTATTTAAACATATATTATTTGTCAATCATTATAGTTGGTACATTCTAGTTACAATTTAAATCATTTTAAATTAATTGTAGTTCATCTTTTCAAACGTTTAAATTATTGTTAAAATATACATATATCTATTTTCGCAAATTCGTAATTCATATTCCGAATAAAACTCTCTAAAATCTCTAACTAACTCCCAACTATTCATCGCATCACAACACCTCACCAAGACATCTGAACCCATTACACTATGTTTCTCTGTAAAAGAGATACCAACATCGGCAAAAAGAAGATTGCGTAGTCAGGGATAACAACAAGCTTCTAATCTACTTCTTTATATTGTTACTTTTGAATGAAGTAGTGCACTTTAAAGCGTGTAAAACATGTTGAATGTTATTTATAGTACATTAGTTATAGATAATAAGCAACATTACTATGAAACATTTCCCACGACTGAAATTCTGAGTGTTTCTATTGGTACACTTTCTTCAGAGTTGGAGTGTTTACTTAATATTTTTACTTGCCCATAATATTAACTACGTGATTAGATCCGTATCTTACAATAAAGAAACACTATAGAGGGAACCTTCACTTCGTAGCTTTCCCAGAACCTTCTCTAAAATCCATTTTCAATTTTCTTAAAAAAAAAGATATACAAATAGAAGGGTCAGTATTGTAATATGTGCATAATTAGTACACCAAATATTAAGGTACAAAAAACCCTTGTTCCTATAATTAATAAGGTCCTACCAGTAAATTACACACATCAATTTTTTAAACTTCTCACTCATTTTTTTATTTTGTATTTATTTTATTTTATAATTACTTATTTGTATTGTTTTTCTCTTCTACCTCTTCTATTTCTCAACTTTTTAAATTTTCTCATTTCTATCTTTATCACACAATAAACTCTTTCTAGCATTTAACTCTCTATATCTCACCTCGTCTTCTTGCCTTGTATCGTCTCTCTTTAATTTTCATTTTTTTAATGTTTTTTCAATCTTTTAGTATTCTGTTTTGTTTTTTTGTTTTTCATTTGTATAATATTTCGTTTATTCTTCTACTCTATAATGCTTCTGTTATTTAACTCTCTGTTGTTTCTAATTACATATTTATAATTTTCCTGTCACTTTCTTTGTTTTTTTCTCATGTTCGACGTCATAAACTTCTCTCGAAACTACTTGGCAGACTTTCCAACTTCCCTGACCAACAAAAGATTGATTTACAACACATTGTTTGGACATACGGATGTGAGGTTTGGGAGTTCAACCAAGCATTCCAGTTGTTATCGTATCCAATCATTACAATCCAAATTCGTTCGTCAAATCACAAATACCCCATTTTATATTTCTAATACTAACATCCCAACTGACCTTAAGGTTCCTTTTGTATTCCAATTAGTCAAATGCCGTTACCAAAAATTCCATGATTCCACTACTGCTCATTCAGAGACTGTCCGCAACTAATATCCCAGACAACTCCCCGAGACGCCGTTGGCCTCGCGACTATATCAGTACCCGGTAAAAGTTAAATACTGCTTGGAAGTACCTCCAATGGGAAATATCTCCCCCCCTCTGGCCCTCACACCATGTATCACCTAGAATGAGTGCTAACTTACTTACTTACTATGTAATTACACAGTTGTAAATTTTCATCAACAATAAGAAAAAAATATATAAAATTATTTATTAATAAGGGTGAATAAAGGATAAATATTAGGAACTTACACTAGATCCAAATCTGTCTTCAAACCAGTATATATTCACAAGAAGCATAAAACATAAAAAATAGGTTAACTTCAGATTGGGACACTTCATTCAACAGAACAAGGTCTCAAATAAACTAATCTCCTTGTACTTAATAGGTCACTAGGTCTATATTTAGTTATGGAGTACAGGTTTGGGTAGTAAAATATAATGAGGCAGAAAAATTGCTGGGATTTTTCACAAAACTCATCTTACACAAAATTACACATCATAACAAAGCTCCTCAATCTTTTTCTGGAGACTTCACAATTATATACGTATTGAATATATAAATATTATGGAGTTTATGTTTGGCAATGGATTACTTAATACACGTTTATTTGTGCTCCGTATTTATTTAATTTTTGTAGTTGTTCTTGATTAACTTTTTATGTGAATTTCATATCAGTAATTTTATTTTTGCTCATTTTACAGAGTGGTGCAGTTAATTTAATTTTTTGATCGAAGAAATTACGGAAAAAAGACAATTAATGTTTAGTTCAAGATCATTAGTAATTTTTCTTATGAGAATAGATGAAACTTTATTGAATTGGTGGGGATTATATATTGTTGTGTTGCACTTTGAAATAACTTCTACTGTCAATGGTATAGTAGTGGGGCATCCATCACGCTCTTACTTATTTTTTTATATACCCACTACAATTCTCTGGCTGCCAAATAAGTACGTAATTATTATCTGCTCTAATCGTATCCATATAATAAAAATTCAAAATTAATAATAATAATTGTAGCTACAAGTGCAAGATTAATTAAACAAAGTAATTTTTTTTCAAACAAAACTGAAAGAAAAAAGAAATTTTGTTTATTGGGAAAAAGTTGGGTATTGGAATATTAAGCTACTAATAAATCGTTAACAGAACAAAATACCTTTTTTCATAATATTTGCTTTGTTCTACTTGCTTGCGCTAATACTATCACAAATGGATAGTTCACAAATTATGGACTTTCTAATTCAATTTAAAAAAGAGATGAAAAGTGATGAAAGGAGGAACAGCGTAATTTAACTGCATCTATTAAAGAGGGAATGCATGATATTAACACCAGATTAGAGAATTTATCAACTAAAGTTAATTTTTTTAGAAAAAGAATTTCGTAAAAGAAATTTAATAGTATTTGGTACTATAAATGAATTTAGTAACTACTGGGACCTGGAAGATTTTGTCTATTATAAACTGAATGACATATGTAGCAATGAATAATGAACTGGTGGTGTGGATGTTCTGGCATATAACATTAAAAGAAGATATATCAAATTATGAAGAGATATTTAAGGATCCTCAACTAGTATGGATCTCTGCCACCAGAGAAGCAACCATGGGGCCAACATCAGGTGGCCAACTTTATGGTATAAAAACAAAAGGTACTCCGAGAATGGTTCTTTTTTCGTTTTATAAATTTTCAAATAGATAAACTGTAATTTTAAAATCAAGAGCTTTCACTGTTTATATTTTACTGGTTTACATAAATTGCAATAACTGGCTTGGAGAATTTAATAGTATTTGTCAAGTATTATTTGAAAATTACAACATTAATTTCTGTCTGATGGGAGATTTTACTGGCAGAATGGGGACATCTCAAACGTTATCAAGTAAATATTTAAATCTTAATTGTAATATAGAGTCAGTTAATATCAAGTCCTAAGACAAATGTGTTAATGCAAACGAGGACAAACTGTTAGATCTTTTTCTTGATTTAGTTTTGTAGTGCTTAATGGAAGAATGAAGAATGATTTAAAAGTTGCCTTTACATAATATATTAGTAAAGTTGGAAATTTGGTGATAGACAACTGTTGTATTAGTCTGGAATCTCTTCATTTAATTAATAACTTTTCAGTAGATATTCAAGTGTTCTCTGATCACGTGCCACTAATTTTTTCCTTTGTTGTTGAGGCCAATAATAATAAAGCATGTACTCCTTCTACTCCTCCTCTTTTGCCAAAATTAAAATGGATACAACAAAATAAAATTACCTACCAAAATAAATTCAGTCTTGAGATTTAAATTCGATTAATTATATAACTGGAAAGATTGGAATATCTTATTTAACGATTGTAAATCAGTTTATGCTCAGCGTTTTGTATTACTTAACTATAATTCAGTTTAAACTGTTTCCTTTTAAATGCAAAGTTTTTGTAAAAAATTTGTTCAAGTTTATTAAGTGTCATATAAAGTGCCAATAATAAACTCTACTGACGGGCCGGTGGCCAAGTAAATAGTCTTTATAGGCAGTTTTAAATACATATAATTGTACAAAAATTGCTATATGTATCTAATGAGAGATAATTGTATTTGACCTAATTTGTTCCTAAGGTTAATTATAAATTTTGGTTTCTTTCATTAAATTTTGTAATTTTTGTTTTGTAAAGTTTTTGTAAAGCTTTATATAAATAAAGACTTTTTCTTCTTCAATAAATATTATGAAGATAAATTGCCTGAATGCATGAATATAATCAAAAATACAATGAATAAAACTTTGATTTAAAAAGCTAAAAGACTTGAGTGATCATTATAATATAAACACAAGCATAATTGCTCAATTAACTAAATACACTGGGGAAACTTTAAAATTATTGATAAGAGTTTGTGAGAAGCATTTTCTAATGAAATGTATGAATTTAGTCAAAAAAAAAAACACTTGTTATTTATTATATAACATTAAAATACAGTTTAGAATCAATTGGATATATAAATCAGTTCCAATCAATTAAACAAACAAGAGGAACTTTGGGATTTGTATTGGAAAACGTTTTGGGGGCAAATGGCCTAAGTTCACTCTGCATTTCGTACACACTACACTGAAGGAATAAAGGAAATTGTGCTTAAACAAAACTTTTTTTATCAAAAGACGGAATTATAGAATTGCTAAATGGAAGAAGCTGAGAAATACTAATTTTTATAAGCTGACTTTAAAGGATAGAACGGAATTAATAGGTGTTTATTTTTAATTTCTCTTATTCTTAATAAGAGGATGTTTTGAGATTCCCTAAGTATGAAAGAAATAGTTTTAACCGAATGGTCTGTATGTATGTGTGTGGGAACAAAATGTCGCAAAAAGTAAAGATCGCAGGAAGCATAAACTTGGTTTAGAATCCGTTTAGATGCTACCGTTGCATCTGACACAAAGTTTTTAGGGAATATCCTTCGACCAGAAGTGCCAACTTTAATAAATGTTTTATTCAATTTTTCGGGATTTTCTCGAATGGCTCCGATATTTGTTAAACTTCATATACTATCTACCTACATAAAATAAATATCTATTACTTTTATTCGTTATATTTCCTAGAAAATTGAGTGGGGGTTTCTGGGGGAATAGAAATGTGAAGCTTCCCTCTAAAGTCCCACTTCAATATAAGGTACGGCTTTAACACTTTTATAATATTAATATACGATAGAAGCATTGCTGGATTATCAAACTTAGAGAAAATCGGTTAACCGGAAGTGCGAATTCTTTGAAGTTTTTTGTAATTTTTTCGAAATTTACGAAATTTCTAAATCTAAAATGATTTCCCCTAAACTCATATGAAACTATCGCATTAATTTGGAAAAAATTGATTTTTAGGATAGTTCTACGAAATTTTTTATTTTAAATTTTATATAAAGCCTATGTAGCGTTGTATATAACATTTGAAAATTGAAACATTTGTATATAACACGGTACAGTCAACTAAAACGACTCTTAGACAACAGATCTCTAAATTCTCACTAGAAAACAAACGTCTACTATACATACACATGACTTATTAAACCAATTTGGACATACGGCCTCGAACTATGGAGTTCAACCAAGCGTTCCAACCTCCAATAATAGTATCCAATCCTTACAATCCAAAATCCTGCGAACAATAGTCAACGCTCCTTTTTATGTCTCCAATCGAACAATCCATAACGACCTTAATATCCCTTTCCTACCAGAAGTAATAAAACTTAGATATAAAAAATTTCACAGCACCCTATCTTAACATCCTAACCCTCTAGCCGGTCACCTTTCTTCCCGTACCCTACCAGATAACCCTGCTAGACGGCTTAAACGCCAGTAGCCTAGAGACATTCTCTGTAGTGCCAGTGCTAGTGACAGTGAGTGAATTATTGATTAGGAATACTAGTACTGGGTAGTTTCTCCATTCGGATCTTATTTATTTTTGTCTTTGTATACATATTTACTTATGGCACAATAGTGTTAGTGTAAATTTCTTAATAAATAAATAAAAAAAAACAAATGTTATATGCCGGGTTGGTACAATCTTAATGGCGCGCTCTTCTGGGTTTTACAATATAATCACTTCCCTACCAGCCTGGTTTGGTAGGTCGGCACTTGTGCCCCCCTACTACATCTATTTACTATTTTTTAGGACAAATGAGTGAAAATTGGAGTAGTGCTTAACAGAAACATTAAGTTGAACTTGTGATGTGATGGCAAGAAGAAGAAGAAGATATAATTTTTAAATAAATCTAAAAATTATAACTAGCGGTTGGAATTTGGAAAAGGATCCAGCCGCTATCTGCAGGTCGAGAACCGCGGCAAAATCCTTTCAAACAGGGGTCAATATACAGTCAAGAGAACCGCAGCAAAACCCTTTTTGTATTTCCTTCATACAAGGGTCAATGTACACTCAAGAGGCCACCTGGCCACCATCTGTTAATAAAGCGTCGCCACCCCGGCCAAAACAGCCTTTGTTAACTACCGACCTCCACTACTGACCTCCCCTAGGGTCAATACTACGAGAGATGTCTTAGTGTGGCACGTACTTACACATCAGCCGATGTGTGAGTGATGCAAATATAAACGTCGCCCCACTGGAGTTCCAGATCAGTTAAGTTCGAGTTATCAATCAGTTAAGTGCCAGTACGAAAGAAGTTCACATCAGTTCCAGATCAGAAGCACCATCACACATCGCGAGCGCGTCCCTATTTAAGGTTTTAACACTACTTCTTTAATAATTTATATTCATTTCATAATTCTTATATTCATTTAAAATTGTGCATCTTAGTTTTTCTATTTCAATACACTTTAAATTATTTGTTAAAATATAGTTTATTTTCATTAATCAGTAGTACGTATTTCGAATACCAATTCTCTAATCTCTCTAACTAACAACACTTACTCCTCACTTCGACTTCCGGTATCCATAAAATGATACCAATACAAACTCAACTGTCTACACGAACTTGATAGCCTTATTCAGTCGATGAATAAAAAATCCGACACCGTTCAGGGAACATCATAAATGTGCATGCTACGACAGATAAAATACTAAAAATTTGACATTTTATATATACGTAATTGATGTAACAGAAATTCAACAGTGAGTATTTCACTGGAATTAATGGCGTAAAATTTCAATTTTAAGGGGGTTTGGTGCAATGTTATTGGTGCGTTCTTCACATCAGGGCCCCCTACCCCCAAAACTGCTATATTTAGGTCAGAACAAGTAAGTACAATTTGAAATTTCAGAAAATATGTCGTTTAATGTATATTTCTTTTAACAATAGTGAGAGAAAGTTGTGCAAGTGTTTCACATTAGATTTTTTTTTTATTTTTATAATTTTTACATTTTCTAGTCTTATTGTGACGATGTCCAGAGATCAATAGGAAGTATAGAGATCTCAAATTATTGTAATGCAGAAACACAGGGCTTGAGATCTTTTAAGTACTATGAAAAAGTTTTTGGGCGAATGGTCTGTGAATATGGGTGCGTATTTGTGTGAAGAAAATATCTTAAAAACGATAATTCCCCTGAAGGTCAAACTTATTTATTCCGTTTAGGTTCTATCACCGCATCTAACACAAATCTTTTGAGCAAAATCCAACAACCTATAGTACGACTTTGCTGAATATTGAACTTTCAGTTTTTCATAATTTTCTCGAAAACGGTTCCAACGAATTTCTTTAAACTTTGTATACTATCTACATAATATATAATAAATACATAACATATTTATTGGAAAGATTTTCCCGTATAAATTGATTAGGGAATTTCTGGGAAAACAATAGCGCTATGCTTTCCTTTAAAGTACCACTTGGCTACATTATACGGTTCTTCCACCTACATTATATTAACTCACATTGGAAGCATTGATAAAAATGCGAAATTTGAAGATATTCGGAATAAAAAAAGTGCGATTTTACAGATTAGTTTTTTTTTTTTTAATTTTTTGAAATTTTCTCTAAATCGGTTACAAAGATTTTTTTCTTTGAACTTGGTATGCTGGCTGGGTAGATAGAAACATATCACTTGTAATTTCAAATGTTATGAATAGTTTGTTCAGTGTTTTTTTTAGAGCGTTCTACTGGGCCACAACATAATCATCCACTTCTCTACCTGCCAAGATTAGTAGGTTGGTACTTATCCCCTCCCACAAACCTCTATATTTATGTTAGGACAAATATTAAATTTGAGTTTAAAGAAAGTTTGTCATTTTATATATAATTATATTAACAGGGGAGTAAGAGAAAGTCGTATGAGTGTTTCACACCGGATTTTTATTTTTAATGATTTTTCTTAATTTGCATTTATCCTAGTAAAGTAATGCCTATATTTTCACGTGGGCTTAACGTCCAACTAACAAATAATGTGCATTTATATTGTAAACATTTATTTTGTTCAAAGGTTCTTTTTAGTTTAATATATTATTAATTTTGATTATTTGAAAGCCAAAAGTATGGCAAACGCGTATCTGAAAGAATGGATTCGGAGAGAGGTGAATCGTCACTGGAGGCTAAGTACTGGGGCGAAAACACGGCAAAATGGTCATGCCAGAACTGTGTAAAAGAAGAACCCAGAGACACCCTGGGTCTAAGCAGGTATCAGATTTCTCTGATAACGGGCCTGTTTACTGGGGGCATTATTAAAACAAATCATAAAAGTTTATTGCACTAATCTGCCAAAATAGAAATATCAATCAAATTAACAAAAATTATTCCATACATTCGGTCCTTTCGTACTAAAATGTATAACAAATTTAAAGATAGAAACTGACCTGGCTCATGCCGGTCTGAACTCAGATCATGTAAAAATTTAAAGGTCGAACAGACCTAGTAAATAGACTCCTGCATCCATAACTTATTTTAATCCAACATCGAGGTCGTAAACTCCCTCATCAATATGACTCTTCGAGGAAATTACGCTGTTATCCCTAAGGTAACTTAATCTTATACAAGGGATCATAAAAACAGTAATCAATGAAATAAAATAATAGAAGTTATTTAAATTCTACAGTCACCCCCAACAAAATAGTTCATCTACTTAAAATAAATAAATCCCCAAATTACTAAAATATAAAACTATAAAGATCTATAGGGTCTTCTCGTCCCATAAATAAATTTAAGCTTTTTAACTCAAAAATTAAGTTCTCCTTATTAAATTAAAGAAAGTTAATACCTCGTCCAACCCTTCATTCCAGCCCTCAATTAAAAGACAAATGATTATGCTACCTTAGCACAGTTAAAATACTGCGGCCATTCAATTCCTCATTGGGCAGGTCAGATCTTAAATAAATAAACAAAAGGACATGTTTTTGTTAAACAGGCGAGCACTAAACTTGCCGAGTTCCTATGACTTAATTAACTAAAATACTAATTCAATCATTATTACAACAAATCATAAATTTGTTGAGGGCATTATTACATATGGGGTTCAAGAAACATATGTACAAGGTGGGATTGGTGAATTCAGAGCCCTTGTGTAGACTGTGTCAGGAGGAGTAGGAGACGGCCTCTCACCTGCTGTTTGATTGCGGTACGAGATCTTCAGCACGTTGAGACCGGAGGAAATCGTACTCCAAGAAGGACTGGTGGCGAAGGTTCTGGACCTCATGAAGGAGGGGCTTCCTCTACTAGGTTTCGAGGGGTTGGCACAATAAGCTTCAAAGGGAGGCTGCAATGCCTGAGTTTGAGTCCCCCCCCCCTGCATCATTCTAATTCTAATTGATTACTTGAAGGCACATTTCATCAAACTCACCAAAAGTATCGATATCTTTTTGTTGTAGTTGTTTTTCTAATTTAAGGCGTGTCAACACTTCTCAGTGCACTGTCGGCCTCCGGACAGTGTTCTCTGATTACAGACAACTTTGTCGATCACCGGACAATGAGCTGTAGAGGATAATATGGAGGGGAGATAGAGTAGAAGAGAATAATTATGATTATGTATATTTGTTATTAATTTCGCGGATAAATAAGTCTATTATGTACAATTTATAAAGATAAAGATATCTAACCATCAATTATTCTTACAATGCACTACGTCATATTTATTTCATAATAATTTATGGAATAAGCGAATCACCAAAAGTTGAATACTTCACGGCATATAAAATCAAATAATGTACTACATTGTGAATTCACCTAACCAGTTAGTTATGGATCTATCTATAGAAATGAAGTGATTTACAATTTCATTGCATCGTTTCGTTCAACTGTTTATAAATGACAATGAATAAAAATGTGAAATATGATTATGAAACAACTAAAAGAATACTAGAGGTGTAACTGACAGTTTTGCATTACGCTAGGCCTGTAACAACGTCAGTAATAGACTTGATGGCTATATAGCCTTAAAATGTTTCCGAAATAATTTATTTTACACACAAGGTATACATACACTCTAGAAACAAAAAATGCTTTGAGAGAAATTCTCTCACTAATTAACTGGGATCATGATTTGTTTAATACCATAGAAAGAAAAGATTCAGTTCTTTCGCTATCTTTGTTGCAAGTGGTCTTCTGAGAAATATTCTAAGGGAGTTGACATTCGTCAGGCAGAGTGGGTAATATTTTAATCTATGAATCTAGTATAAACCACCATAAACTTGGCTCCAAATATTGAAATATGTTCTCCAAAAAAAAATTAATTTCTTGCGCAACTGAGTTTAATATTTAAGATTTTTCTCTTTAATTTTTATAATTAGTAAATACCCACTGTTGAAGGGTATTTGTAAAAAGTCCGAGTAAATACCAGCCTACCCGTTATTCCATGTCTTCATTAAACTAACAAAGAAATTTCAGAACACAAAATATTAGAATAAAAATTTGAATGCAACAGCTAAACGACTTTTTGTTATTGCAAAAAATAGATGAATTCTCTTGTAAGCCTGAATTTTTAATAAACATATAGTTGTCCTTAACTATATAGACGGTGGTGAGCTGTACGTTGTTGTAGGGGATTATTGCACTGCGACCTGAAAGATCTATTGTACCCCCCGGAGCCTTCTCAGTGCACTGTGCACTGAGACTCCAAGCACTGTTCTCTAGCTACAGACAACATTGCCCGTAACTTAAAAGTGAGTTAGAGCTGCTCCTAGGAAGAGAAAATCTGAGGTTACATGCTGGATTCGAACCGGGGTCTCCCGGCGCGCTACCACGGAGCTAATCCATTCTTTCTCTCTTGGCATACGCCAGTTAACTAGGGACGGAGACCCTAGTTTGTGTACTATGTTTGTCCTTGTCTGCAAAGTGTAGAGTGTATGTAGTTTAAGTGTAATGTGTACTGTTCTGACGAAGTGCATAGAGTACGGCTGAACTGTGGTAACCCGTGGGGTCGATACTCCCCGAGTAACTGCATTCAACAGATACCCCTTGCGGGCGAGCTGTCCGTTATACACGTTAGTTTGGGACCAGGTAGTGAATGAAGTTATGTAACAGACCGCTACTATCCAGGGTAGCAGTAAAATTATTACAGGTTGTGCAATTTAAAGTTTTTAAAACTTAAATTCTATCAGAGTCCACGTAAAATCTATTCTTCTGAAAAAAAGGTTTAAATAAAAGGGATAGATTGATATTGTGAAATTAGTATTAGTATTGCTAACTAACAAGAAAACGTTACTTTCCGTTTTCAAAAAAAAAATCAAGGAACTTATACTGTAATTTTGCACTTCCGGTTAACTGTTTTTTCAAAATTGTAATTTTACCATTTTTGTTTAATGCCCATTATTGTTATGTAGTGGGAGAATCATTCTTTGAACAGTAGAGGTTAGAGGAAAACTTAATGTTACGTCCTTCCCCATACACAAGAAAATCTATAAAAATAATCCTAAATTCCGTTAACCAATTTTTCCACTAAAAATGTTTCAGAAAGTCTTGTGATGAATTTTCAGTTAAAGTTAGATTAGACTAAGTAGGCTTCAGATTTGCAAGGTTACGTAGAACCACGAGACCAAAAAAATAGCTAAACTTGGTGGAGCCTTACTTAAAGATAGTTTGTTAAATCAGCGGGACCAAGACTCAAAATGTAGCAGGATATACTAAAGCAGGGGATACTAAAGGAAGGGATTAGCTCAGCATAGCGCGCTGGACTAGCAACGAGGAGGTCCCGGGTACTAATCCAGCATTCTGTGCCTCTACAGCTGACTGTCCGGTGATGGGCAGTGTTGCCTCTACCTAGAGAATATTGCTCAGAGGACGGCACTGCACTGAGAAGGCTCCGGGGGCACAATAGATCTTACAAATCGCGGTGCATATCCACTTAAAAAAAAAAAAAAAAAACCAAAGTGGCTGAAGAGTGAAGAAAGAAGGCGCAGGACAAAGACTATGGAGGAACTTCCTACTGTAGGCTAAGACTAAGACATTAGCGGGAGATAAAACAGTTCGGTAGATCAATATTAAGTATTGTGTGACTATATTTTCCTGATTATATATTTATTTTATTTAAAAGCAAAAAAAATAAATTATAAATTAACAGAGCGGAAAGCATTAACCACCATTTAATATTATTATCATTGAGGTAACATTTGTTCAAGTAATAGCCAATTTTTTTGGTTCAAATATGAAATAATACTTGTTATAACTAAGTTATATGGATACCACAATTCCACACATTTTGTTACAGTGAATAAATCGGCAAACTGCAGTTCTGGCTCTGCAGCTTTTGCTATGTGCAGAATTTATTTTTATATTCCTTTTGTTGCAAAATTTTTCTCTATCGGTGGAAAATTATTTGTATATTAAAATATTGTTATAATAAGTTACACCTTAAATATTTAACAAATTATGAAAAGTGCGAATGAGAATTAAAAATAATTTGTGGTGTGTTACAGGGCGAAACGTAATTACCATTGTTGTTTTATTTGTTTTTAGCAGATTTTCATTTATATATAAGCGATCATGGTTTTGTAGGAATAAAAATAGATGAGTTTATGAATGACAACTGAACTCAAAAAAACTAAATCAATAATATTGCGGCGATCTCCTAAATTAAGAAAAATTAGTCTAATTTATTATGGCTCCAGGAAATTAAATGTTTAATAGATTTAACTATGTGGTTAAAACCAGTCAGTTAAACGGAAATTTTCTATTGCTCTTCTGTAGTTGACAAATAGTAGTAGGACATAGTGCAGCATCTGTACTAAGAGTATATTAAGTTCAAAAAAATCGAGAACGGTTTGGGAAAAAAGTTTTAGTTTTTTAATGAAGTAGTACAATCAACTAACATTATTTGCATCCAAAATTTGGTATTGTGATGTTTTATACATAGTGAAAAATTTCCCACCATTTGCGAAACTATGATTATCCCAATTCAAAGAGACTTAGAATATGTTATTTCAAAATTTCCGATAATAGATTCTCCGAAATTTATTTAGCCTGATCTAAACAAATTCTTTAATTACATCCCACCGAATTAATAGATTATAATTAATGGGACTCTTAATTATCAAGATGTTGATTAAGAATTAGTATTAACCTAAAAAATTCAGACTGTTTTTCTCACAAAAAAGAGTGATTCTTGGAAAACTAAAAACAATTTGTGTAAGAATTTAGATAAATGTATTCTAGTTATAATCAATTATACAGAAATGTTAGGAAGTCATCTGGTATTTTATCTGTCGTAGCATGCATATAGTATTTTGTTCCTGACCGGTTTCGGATTTTCATTCATCGTTAGAGCAAATTCACCAAGTTCGTGAAGAGAGTTCACTTCATCGTAATGTTTCTGTTACACTCACACTTGTTGGTTGTATATATATCCATATTGTATATGCCCACATTGTATATGATGCCCACATTGTATATATTTCCAATTGTATACATGTCCATATATGCAACCAACAAGTGTGAGTGTAACATAAACATTACGTTGAAGTAAACTCTCTATACGAAATTGGTGAATTTGCTCTGACGATGGATGAAAATCCGAAACTGGTCAGGAACAAAATCAATATGCATGCTACAACGGATAAAATATCAGATGTTATCCAGCATCGCAGACCCACCCACATTTTCAACAATGTTAGGAAGTGTTATAATAAAATGTAATATTGTGCTGTACATATGAATATAATTGCATAGAGTAGAATGTATAATAAAGCTTCCTAATATATGTATATTATATGCTATTTAATTTAAAAGAACAAGGTTTGTATCATTTCTATTCGTGTTGTCCAATGTATTCTACTACTCTTAGATCAAGTACTTATATTAAAACCGTTTTATAAACAGAACTTAGCCTGTTCTCGTCATTCACTTTCAAACAGTACAAATGAAGTAATTATTACTACAGATGTCTTTAAAATTCGTTCATTTCTTATCAATGAATAACTCTTATTTTTATTGTAATAAAAGTAAATTTTTCTGCTTCACTTTGTAAACATGATATTAATTTTACATTTAAACATTTGAGTAAATTTTATTTAGCTAACAATTTAACAAACTCCTTTCGAAACGTTGATATTTTAACATTTTTATTTGCCGAACACGCATGCAGATGTTAACTTCTGACGGATGATAAACATCAACAGCAATAAATTTTCATTTTTTGCTTTAGTAAAATTACTGTATACGCCTAAAGTCGTTCAAAATAGCAAAATAAAGATCATTGCACCAATAATTTATTGATATTACACCGGTAGACGAAGTTTTTTCTGACGCAAAAATCGTTTTGTCATTGCAAAAATTTTTTGAATTTTGTTTTATTTAAAAAGTTAAAATTTTTCTAGTATGAAGATTTATAATTGTTTCTTATTTCTAAACATTACGGAAACAAGTAGACGGAAACAGCGACGGAAGGAAGTAGACGTCACCTGCTTTCATTTGGAGTGAACTGTTGATAGTTTTTTCTTAGATTTGTAAGAGGAAGGTGGAAGAAATCCCCGTTAAGAAAATCCCGAATTTAATATTCTTGAAAAAATTTTCAGATAAAAATCACTGGAGCGCTTTTTCTAGGAAATCACAAAAAAGTGAATGAAAAAAGTGGAATTCTCACGTCTTTCTCTTACTGCAGCTATTACAATTCTAACTGACAAATTTTCTTCAAACTTGGAGTTTGTTTTACTAATGTTTAATTGAGATTTTGTATATATATATATATATTATATTTTTTACATATAATAGGCCGTGGGAGATGCTTATTAGTTGAAATTATTAGCAAGTTCATGTGAAATAAGCCTGCCTAACTTTACGGCGGCACCATCTGTCCATTTTAACGCAGTTTAATACTATCACAAATTCTAATTTATTGTCTCCCTGATTCCATAAAATCAATTTTCCTGGATAAAGTAAATTATTGGAATTGAATTTCTTCTAGCACCTAATCAGTGTAACTTATTATTATTATATACGTAACAGAACGGCTAGTTTATTGAAGTGGCTCTTTGAAGGAAAGATTCACTTTAGGTTAACTGATTTTGGGTGAAACAGTG
This sequence comes from Triatoma infestans, assembly GCA_011037195.1. Taxonomy (NCBI): domain Eukaryota; kingdom Metazoa; phylum Arthropoda; class Insecta; order Hemiptera; family Reduviidae; genus Triatoma; species Triatoma infestans. The sequence continues at coordinate 88,938 of JAAEAF010005020.1, read as the reverse complement.
TCGGCTACGTCCATACACTTTCCTTCTTGCTATAGACTAATCAGTTTACTGCTGGCATTACGAAAAGTTCTTTAAAAAAAAACTGTTACTGAAACGTAAAACCTCATATTTACGAATTCTGGTGTTGTGCCCCATCATCAATTTGGACTTAGGAGTCATAACAAAAAAATACAACAATGCAACCGGTGTAAATGTGTAGATGTGTGGCTTCAGCATTTCAGAGAAGGCAGTATTTAATCATGTTTGACATCCTAGATTGTACGTACAAATTGAAAAAGTGCCTCCCATCAATGTACTTTTACATTCTTCGATCCTTCCTTGTAGAAAAGTCCTTTCAGACAGTAGTGATATATAGCAGCATCATGTTTCACTCAGTGAGAGCGGGTGAATATAGGTACACATTCATCCACGCTGAGGACGCCTCACGACGTTCATTGGCCCTGAGCGTTTCTGCGACATCTCGTACAAAACTGCCTGTGGGGGCCATTGAAAAGTGGCTAACACGGAAACATACACTATATTGGAAAAATACTGCGAGGCTGAGGCACTCTAAGATTTCCTTAGAGGGTCCCTCAAAGACTCGCACAACCTATCTCTACTGCAGAACAAAGTAGAGTTAAGGAGAATCACTGCCCTAGCCACAAGCCATTGCCGTTTAAGGAAACATCTACATGGTATGGGTCTCTCTGCAAACCCACTCTGCAGAAAAGCAGCCAGAAGAACGAGACACCATTTCAGTTTCTTGGAGAGTGGTACTTATGCTGAAATTTGGCACCCACTAGCCTGGTGCCAAATCCGGTATTAGAAATTTCACTCGCCTCAGGCGTGGCGTTTTTTAGTGATACATGGCTGGTCCTACATGGTGCACAATAGGCTCATTAGTGGCCTAAGTGCTGAACTTCCCTCGGAGGCTCCGAGTTCTAGATTAGATTAGATTCATCCGCGCTACTTTGTACATCTGCAGATGACACCACTTACAGCTACAGTTACGAACTCTCACTCACCAGCTTCACTTATGTTACAGACGCCTCTACATAGGAAAAAAGTGGAATATTAAAATAAACTCAAAAACTGCCAATATGCTACGTTTACTTTCCGGCGGGACTCCCTCCCTCCTATAGTCTTCAACAACAATGGTTTGTCCGGTGAGGGACAGTGTTGTCTGTAACGAGAGAACATTGTCCGGAGGGCGGCAGTGCACTGAGAAGGCTCCGGGCGCAAATGACCACAGATGTTGAGACGCCTTAAATAAAAAACAATGGTTTACCTGTCACTGGCCTGGTGTGCTCCCTTGGGAACTTTAAAGACAATCAACTTACATAGAACAAACACGAATTAAAAAGACAAGCAATGACTTGCTAAACTTGTTTGAAGACTTCTAGGAAGACGATCTATATTTATATAACTACTCATACATAGTATTACCAAACTCAAACCTATATAGATCTATAGACTAGAGTTGAGGGGTTCAGCCAAATCAACAATCATACGAACTATTCAGATAATACAATCTAAACTATTTCGGCAGACTGTTGACCTTCTTAGTAGGTCATAAAACTCCTCAACGACCTCAACATACATTTCGTCTAAAATTATATTATAAATATCAAACCTCTCTCTCTCTCTCTCATTATTCTAATTATTCTCGCCTCTATTGCCTCCCTGAAAATTCTCCACGCGGACTGAATCGCCAGTGAACCCAAGAATTCCTTCGGAACTAATTGAGTTGCTGGAATCCCGTAGAGAGTGCTACCAATAGGTAGTTTCTCTCCTCCTGTCTTTCATTACATTGCTCATTTACTCAATAAATTAAAATAAATAAATAAACGACCGCCACTCGTGCCGGCATAGCCCAAAATGTTAAAAATCTATAAAGTAATTGTATAAAGAGGTACATACAATATAATCGAATGTATAATCATTAGGTCGATAGGCTGCATAAGGATTATGACTGCCTGTTGTTTTAGGTACGGAAATCTCTTCAGCATTGCCTGAGACAGGTCCATCGAAACTGCTATAATGGTAGGCGTCCTCACCAAGTGATATAGTACATAAGGCCAATAAAAACCATATCTGTGAAATATAACAGAAAATCAACATTAAAAAAAGAAAGAATTTAATTCAATAGTATTCCAGTGAAATAAAAACTACAAATGTAGACATAACTTTTTTTAAAAACAATCATAAAACCTAGAAATTCCATTGAAAATAAATTGCATTGTTCACAGTGGCATAAAAGGAAAGGAAACTTCTGAAAAAAACGTTTTTGGGAATTTACTATTCGTGAATTTAGTCAGTTGTTGACGTCTTGACGTTTTTCTTTCTTGATCGCGGAGTCAACAAGCTTGGATCTGGAAGTTAATTTGAAGAGTGAATGTGAACAAGAAGGTTAGGGTAGTGGAAGAGTTAACTGTGAAATTTGTTTTATCTGAAGTTAGTAGGATTGTAATATTGGAGATGTTATGAGAAGAATTTGATGCTGTTGAAATTGGTTCATTTAGCAATTCCTAAAGTTTTAGTAGCTAATTCTAAACTGGCGAGCCGTCTGATTAATGGCGTCTCTTGTTTAGAGCGTTTTACAAGGAGTATGGCAGAAGTCAGAAATGTCTGTTAAAGGAGGTTCGTTTGAGTTTAGTAGATAGGGATTCTATCTGAGTCGCTGGTCTAAATAAAGGCGGAGATAATGAACATGGCTTGCAAGTGGGATAGGGGAATCGAGAGGTAGCCAGGATGAATGACTTTTATTCTGAATAAATATTTCAAATTTAGTTTATTAGTGTTAATTATAATTCTTCATTTAGTTAGTATATTATTAGCTGAAAATAGAACTGAAGGAAATTTTCGAGACTGAAATCATTTCAATCTCAACGTTCTCCTGAAGTAGGGCACCAATGGTACCCGAAACGTAGAGCAATAAAGAATTCATTTTTTCTTTAAAAAAAAAAAACTCTTCTGGCCATTGCCGCGTAAACATCTCGTTATAATTTCAAAGTCTGACGATTTGAAAACCATTTTAATGAAATTACCTTTTTTAGAGAATAAGTCCCCTTCAACTAAAATTCTTTAAATGATCTTCCTCTGAAAAAACTTTGGTTGGAAACCAAAGTGATAGTTATCTGTATTCACAGTTAGTGTAACAAATTTAATGAAATCTGCCAGCTTTTTTAAACAGAGAATACTGAAAAAAACTGTTCCGAAAAATACAATATTTTGTGTAACCGATTTTCTGAACATAACCCTAATTCTCCGCCAAAAGTATCTTCAAATGAATTTTCCCAGAGAAATGTTTCTAAATCAAAGTTGTAGCTCTTTGTATGTGTGTAGTTTATATTCAGATTAAAGAAAATCGCTGGAGAAAATCTCGAAAACTGAAAAATCTGTAAGTAAAAACGTACTTCCGGTTTAGGAAAATGTGGCAGATAACTTCCTGTCTGATCCCATGGTGATACCAGATGGAATATCAAGTAAAAACTTACTGCGTTTTTTTTTTTAAACTACTTTGTTTACAAGCATTCAGACATACACCCACACACACACAAAGACTCTCTTTTCTAAAAATCACTTTTTCGTACTCAGAAGACCACAAAACATGTATTTCCGGTGAAAATTTGATATCAAAAATTTGACACGATCACAATACTTTCTCTTGCTAGCAGTAAGAGAAAGTAAAAAGTCGTTTTATCGATTAAACATGGGGTATCCTAAGGACACAATATATTTAATTTTGTTGTATTATGAAAATGATTCTTGTAATATTTGTAATAGTCACTTTTTAGATTTCTGGTAAGTAATTGAGTGAGATACATATCTAGTATGTTTTTTCAGAGGGCTGTTACTCGAAAATGCTGCAGCTTGGTTATTTACGCTTTGCTGTGTTATTTGGGTCAGAAAATAAACATTGGTTACGATTATAGAGTTTTCCTAGAAAAATTTTTAGTCAAGTTTGTGTTCTATTGAATTCTTGTGGTCAATGTCAATCGATCCGTTGATCAGTGTGTTTAGGGGGAATAGATTTGGGGAGAATATTCACGCATGAATAACGGGACATTAGTTGCACGAAATATCCAGATATTGTATACAATTGATATAGATGGGATATTTTTTTTTTATTATTATTAAAACACACTACACAGCGTACTTGAGCTCGCGCTCATCCTAGCTCGCAAACTATTCATCCATCGCAGTCGACTTTACTATAAACAGAACTGTTTCTATATATACATAATCACTAAATAAACGAGGGATGGGCACACAAAAGTACACCTAAACGAACATAAAAACTAAAGCATCCTAGACTAACCACAATATAACCCAGTAACATACAAACCTCAGATAGTCAATAAATACAGTCATACCTTGCATATCCATACAAGACTAGCCTAAAGGACCTCTCAGTACGCGATATTCCTGAGAGATCTACTAAAATTCTACAGCTACCCGAATCTAACGCACACAGACTACAGACAAGGAATAAATTACTATCACACAAAACATTCACTCCGCCTACCCAAGGGAAAGACCCCAGACATACGCCGCGACAGAGCAGATTCCGCAAACATTTTGAAGGCATTATATGCCGTCTAATGTTCCAGAAGCAAGGGCAGAGTGTCATTGCTAAGGTTAACATGAAATCCAATTCTTCCTCGCCACAAGTTTATGTGGAGATCTTCATAGGGCTCACAGTCTAAAACTATGTGTTCAGCGGTCTCCTCTTCGCTACAGCGACATCGACCCTCTCTCGCCAGCCCCATTTTAAACCATTTGTAGATGGGATATATTGAGCATTGAGCAGGAAAGCAGGGAGATTAGGAAGTTTATTTAAATGAAGTAATAATGTAAGATAGTAGATTAGAATTTAGGCGCTGTAAAGGGATGCATTTAATTATGCGACTGCCCTAGTAAGGATGCTTTCGTAGTATCCATAAACGCAAATGAATCTTGATCCTAGAGACTGGAAGATAGATTTAGAAACTTTCGGAATTGATTTAGATTTCGAGTATTTAAGCCTAAATTTAAACTCATAGTTCCCTAGAAACCTCCAAAATTCAGTTTTTCTACTAAAGTATTTTAAATAACCTTAACAGTTTTATAATTGTGGCAGTAAAACATTTAAAATTTAAAGAAAATTTATAGTCATTTTTGAGAAAATTCCAAAAACTCAGAAACCTTTACTGTAAAACTACAATTCCGTTTAGTCGATTTTCTTAAATATAAAATTACAGAGTGCTTATTATTTATCTTAATATTTCATTGGTAATAGAATACTATATCTATTAAAGGAAGATTTAACGTTTCAGCTTTCCAAGAACCAACCAAAAAGCTTTCCTGGAAAAGAATTTTACTTTTCAAATAAAACTGATACGCATTTAGGCGTGTAGGCAGTAAGTGAAGTTTAATGAAAATTTTGAAGTCACTTATGAGTAAATAAAGAAAAATTAAATTTAAGATGATAGTTCCACTTGGTAGATTTTGACCATAAACGGTCAAAACGGATTTTGATCAGATACGGTGTCGTACCTAAACGGAATTTAAAATTTTAGCGTCCTTCATTTTAAGCATGGTTTTTTGATATTTTTTTTCGTACAAACACACACACTTACAGAACATTGGCTAAAAATCTTTTGTGCTTATTCAATAGACCTAAAAACATGTATTTTCTGAGGAAACTCAACTATGAAAATTTGACATGATCGCAATACTTCCTGTTCACTTCCTGCTACTTCCTGTTTTAGGAGAAAGTAAAAAAAAAAAAAAAAGTCAATTTGCTCTTCCAATTGAGTGATTTAAACCGATGTTTCGTGTCGGATACCCTAGTTTCACTAAATGAGATTTTAAATTCGAGTTCCAGAGCTATATTTCATGTTTTAAAAAAATATCAAGCATAGTTTTTTAGTAATACTCGTATATATACTCGGGATAGGTGAAAAGTTCTCGGCCTAGCCCATAGATGGCACTGCTACAAATGAAATTACTATTTTGTTATGTTGGCATACTTGTTGCAAAAGTAAATACCAAAAATGAATTTGATCAGACAAATAGTTTGTTTTATACGGCCAATTTAAAGTAAGCGTGTTGCGTGTTTTTTGTCAAAATAAATAAACTTGAATACCTCAGAGACATTTTCTGTGGTAGCCTGCTTCATTTTGTGGTCTTCGGGCGTTCGCCCATCTTCAGGATGCGTTTTGAATGTATAAACTGAATTTGCTCTGTGCAAGTCTGTGTTATCACACTGTCTGACAACGCATCCTGAAGATGGGCGAATGCCGAAACCGTCGATGACCACAAAAGGAGCAGGCTACCATGGAAAATGTCACTGATGCTTTCCAGCTCTGCGGAACCAACCACCACAACAACTTGAATACCGTTCCATCATAAAATTCTTCGTTTTGGATGGTTTATCGCCAACAGAAATTCATCCAAAGTTGGTGAAAGTGTATGTAAAAGACTGCACTTTCGTTTATCAACAATAAAACAACAATAAAAAAATGGGCAGCCAAGTTTAAACGTGGCCGTACATCGAGTGAAGAGGTTCGACGTGAAGGACGGCCATGATCTGCAATTACCGAAGAAAATATCAAGAAGATACACATATGGTTCTGGATGGTTCTGGTATGAGGCTGTAGGCATCTCAGAAGAAAGTTTACGGCATATTTTACACGAAAAATTCTGAGAAAGCTTTCTGCAAAATGGGTGCCACATTTGTTAAATGCTGATCACAAACAAAGGTGGAATCGAGTTTCTCAGCAATATTTGTGCTGTTTTAAGAAGAATCCAACCGATTTTCTGGCCCGATTTGTTACAAGGGATGCAACGTGGGTTTACCACTTCACACCTGAGTCAAAACAACAGTCCAAGCAGTGGGTAAAAACCGGTGGCTCTGCACCGACGAAAGCAAAGACAATTGCATCGGCTGGAAAGGTTACGGCTAGTATTTTTTGGGATTCCAAAGGGATTCTTTTAGTTGACTACCTAATGGGGAATATTACGACATCTTCTTGACCAACTAGATGAAAAAATTAGAGAGAAAAGGACTGCTTTGTAAAAGAAAGAAAATCCTCTTTCACCAGGACAATGCACACGAAGGCGCTTTGGCAATGAGAAAATTAAAAGATTTGAAGTATGAATTGTTGAAACTTCCTCCCTATTCGCCATACTTGGCTCTGACTTTCATCCATTCCCAAACCTTAAGAAATTTGTGGCTGGAAAACGTTTTGGATCAAATGAGGAGGTGATAGCCACGGTAATTTGGATATATTGAAGATCTTCCAGAATCGCACCTCAGGGACGGAATTCAATTATTGGAAAAAGGTTGGACAAAGTGTATTGAACTAAAGGGAAACTACACTAAGAAATAAATGCATTTTTAAAATTAAAAAAAAACTCATTTTCCCTACTAGGCCCAGAACTTTTCACCTTAGACCAAAACTTTTTTTTCATTTAAAACTTGAATAAATGTATAATACGAGTATATATATTTTTAGTGCGATGAAAAAGATGTTTAAAATGAAGGACGCTAAAATGTTAAATTCTGTTTAGATATGACACTGTACCTGGTAAACGTTTGTGGCCAAAATCCAGATTCAACCACAAGAATGTATAAAAAAAAATACAAGAATTTCTGAAGATTGCTGGAATCATAGCCGGAACCACAAGATTATGCTTTCATTGGGACAAATCTCTGATGTTTTCCAACATTGTCAATCCCAATTACCACGATATCCTAGCATTCAAAGGAAAGCATGTTTCTTTCAAAAATGTTCATGATATATTTTAACTACAGGCAACAAAATAAATAAGAAACACGAAATATAAAAGAGAAGAATCTTTTGTAAAAAAAATCTCACATTTCCAATTGTATCCCCCCTTTCTCCCTCATACACACATACGCACGCGCGCGCACCACACAGAAACACACAAAATACAGTACATTTGTTTAATAACTAAAGGAAATCAAAAGGTCCAGTGAAAAATCAAATTCGATAATTTGGCATGATAATCATACTACACCTTCCTTATTTCAATATACGAAAAAGTAACAGTTCTTAATCTTATCAAGACATTTTACTTAATAGCAACAAACATTTAAGTTTAACTTAACCTATCATTTAAGTTTTGTTGTGGAACCTCGAAGAATGAATAAGAATATAAAAACTGTGTAATATGTTGGTAAAATAAATTGTTTAGTTTTAGTTTACGTACTTAATTACTTATAATAATCAGAATAGATTGGATAGTGAGTATTCTTGATCTAATATAGTACATTCCAACCGATTACTCTCGTTACTGTTGAATTCTAAGAAAATGTTTTTAACAAAAGTGTCGTGTGTGTGTGTGTGTGTGTGTGTAAACAAAAGTAAAGTAATGCCTATTTTTTCAGGCGGGCTTAACGTCCAACTACCAAATTAAGTGTCGTGGACGGGGGCGGAAGCACCTACTTTACTATTAACATTTTTTAATCAAATATAAAATTTAGCAGTTACACGCTGGACTCGAACTGGGGTCCTCCCACTTACAAGCCCATGCTCATAACCACTACACCAACCCCCGCCCCTTGTGTGTAAACAAAATATCTCAAAAATGAAAAGCCGCAGGAAGCTCAAACTTGTTATTTCGTTTATATATCGCATCTGACTCGAAGGTTTCAGTTAAAATCCATCAACGGACGCAACTTTACTAATTTTTTTCTTAATTTTTTACGCGATTTTCTCGAAAATGACTCAAGCGTTTTTGTTTTTTTTTACTTTCTCTTACTCCTAGTAAGAGGAAGTATTGTAATCGTGTCAAATTTTCGATATTAAGTTTTCACCGGAATACACGTTTTGAGGTCCCCTGAATCCAAAAAAGTGGTTTTTAGAAAATGGTTTGTGTGTGACTGTGTCTGTAAGTATGTGTCATAGCTCAAAAACGAAAAATCGTAGAAAGTTCAAACCCGATATTCCGTTCAGGTATCACCAATGGGATCAGACAATATGGCATATGTCAAAATTCCTCAACTGGAAGTACCACTTTACTAAATGGTTTTTTTTTTTTTTTACTTTTTTGCGATTTTCTCAAAAATGGCTCCAACGATGTTCTTTAAACTAGAAATTTGAACTACACAATAAAAAGTTACAACTTTTATTTGAAACATTTCTCCTGGTAAAGTCATTTATGGGGGCTTTTGGGTTAAGAGCGGGGTTATGTTTCTCGCTAAAGTCCTATCCATAGTTGATTACACAAATTCTAATATCTAAACAAAAATTAATTTGAAATAAATAGATTGTCAAAATTCTTAGTTTCAAGAAAATTAGTAAACTGAAAGTACGTTTATTGAACAGTTTTTTCAGTTTTCGACGAATTTCGACAAGCCCGACGATTTTCATTAAATTTGCTATGCTAACTAGAAAGTTTGTCAATTACAATTTTGAAAACTGGAGTAAGAGAAAGTTATGTGAGTGTTTTATATCTATCATCTATCACTTTTATTTGCAACATTCATATCTGGAAAACTGATTTTTTGGGGGGTTAGGGGGGGACCTGTCAGATAGGTTAAAAGTTAAACTAACGTAAAGCTTTATTGGCTGAGACAGAGATCACTGCCAACCCAAGTTACATTCAGATAGTAGATAAAGTTGTAGGGTGTTTATTTACCAGAGTTTATTTTTTCTTTTTCGTTTTGATCGTTTGTGAAGACGCGCAAGAGTCCAACTAGGGGTCGCTAGGGTACGCTTTCAATCTGCCCTGGCTATGATATAAATGTACAAGCAAAGTTCACTTTATGTGGATGTTTCGTATTTTAGAATGAATAATATTTCAAGATTCATAAAGACCATTATAGTATGCGATTTTTTTTTATTAACTGTGATAGCAGCCGTTCATAATAAGAAATTCTTTGAGGTAAATATATTTTTATCGATGTGAATAAGTGAAAAATAACTTAATTCACCTAAAATTTATCTCATTAATTTTTTATCTATTCAAAAATTGATGATACATAATATGAAAATATACGAAGAAGATAAGGCTTAGATAATTATCCAACTTTTTGTTTTATTTTATTCTGGTTGAGCACTGTTTATAAGGCGTATAATTTAAAGAAGTTACTATGGGACAATTCTGTGGTTTTTAGCAATTCAGTAGTTTTTATTAAAAGCAATTAGAGCATCTGGTATTTTATACGTCATAGCATGCATATTTATTTTCTTCCTGACCGGTTTCGGATTTTCATCCATCGTCAGAGCAAATTCACCAAGTTCCTGTAGAGAGTTCACTTCAACGTAATGGTTCTGTTACTTGTTACTCACACTTGTTGGTTGTATATAATTATGTGGGGAGGTTATAAGGTTATGTTACTATGTGTATGTGATTAATGGCAAAATGGAATTATTGTAAGTTATGATTAGACATTAGAAAAATAGTGTATAATAAATTTGTTTACTGTTTTGCAGAATACTCCCTAACTAAATTTTTAATAGTGCTGTAAAGTGTGCTCAGTATCTTATCAAGTTATTTTTATTAGAGGGGGGAACGATAAGTTATTTCAGGAGTATACTGTACTAATAGGAATAGATAAAGCTTGAAGAAAGGCGATACAAAGTTTATGGACAGTCAAAAGCTTGTACAAGTAATACATAAATGTGAAATACAAGCAGGGTTAGTTAATACAAGAAATTTTGTAAGTAAACTGGTATGTAAGAAGGTTGGCAGCAAACGGCAAATTGGAGAAGAGTTAAAATACCGGATGTTATTCGCATTGCGGATCCATCTACATATTCAACATTATTGGATTTACTTTATTATTAAAATTTATTAAGAGTTAAAAAAAAAAAAGTATTCTACAATAATTACTTCTAAGCTTTTAATAATGTTTAAAAGCTTTAATTTCTTCACTAATTAGTTTAGTAGCGATAAAAAGTTAATTACTCCTTAAAGTTTCCTCTTGCATATCAAAGAAATTTTCCATTTCAATTGGTGCCTAACTTACCCAGAAATTCTTGCAGTTATTTAAATTTTCCATCTTTTTGATAACTCCTGATTGTATAATTTAAATTCACTGAGCTTTAAATTTCAATGCTATTTTTTTTTTTTTTTTTTTTAATAGTAACACTAAAGACACTGACACCTCACGACTATAATTTAAAGTGATATTCAAATATTTCTTGTGACTATAAAATTGCTTCTATTAATGCAGCGAACCGTATTAATAATAAAAACTAAATAAATTCATCACTAAAATTAAAATATTTACTATATAATCTCCGACCAAAACAAACATTAAGAATAAACACAAACAAATACAAATGTAAAAAAATTTATTCACTTTTTATTTGGTTACCTTAATAAAATCCCTCATATTTTTGCCGGTAGATTTGATGTATGCAGGTGACACACAGTAGCTACACAAAGAATGAACAAGAAAGGGGAAACAAGATTTATTTTATAGGGAGGCGAATTAAGCAATAGGCAATGTGTACAAGCATAACGGATAGCCATTTCTCGCGCTGTTGATTTCTTTTACTGTGTAATGCTCAAGCCAGGATACTTTGGGAATCAGCGATCAACCATAAACCAAATATGTAATAAAGTACTTTGGATTAAATCATTTCGGCTAGACTGAAATTTTTAACGATAACTTCCGCATAACTTGAAAATCAAAAATTTGTCTTAAAAAAAAAAAATAATATAATAAAATAAATGATTTTCTTACTGCTATTAGAGGAAATATTTATTGTGAACATGTCCTATATTTACAATTGAGTTTTTAAAGAAATATAATATATTCTGAAGTTCTCTAAATACCAAAAATTATTTCAGTAAATGATCCTCTGGCTGTGTGGGTTATGTTTATTTTTTGGTTGGTGTAAACCATATACTGGAGGAAATGGGCATAGAGAAAAGGATGAATCAAAAAGTAGTGGAGAGAAAGATGAGGTGGTATGGGCATGTGCGACGAATGGCCCCCAGACAGGTGGCCGGAAAAGGTGCGGAATTGGACCCCTTCTGGGAGGAGGAAAAGAGGAAGACCAGCACATCGATGGGACGAAGAGATAGAGGAGGAGATGATGGGGAGAGGACTGAGAGATGGAGATTGGAGGGATAGGACGCTGTGGAGAGAACGTCTGACTTGAGGCGAACTCAATGAGGGGAAACGCCATAAAAGTAAAGTAAGTAAGTAAACCAAATAACTCATTAAATGGAAAATTCCAGGTAGCTCATACTTCGTCTTTTCATGAAGTTTTTGATTAAAATCATTTAACCAAAAGTAGTTTTTTTTTTTTTTTCCGCAAATGGTTCAAAAAATGGATCATTAAACTTAATTTGAAAATAAGCCCCAAAACATTTCCTTCACTCTTTGTAGCATTACTCTTCCCCCAGTCTACTACAACGTAATTCCCTTTCCATGGTCAACGTTGCTCGCTATCTTCGGTTTCACTTTGACCGAAGACTTACTTGGAATCCTCATACATGACTTAAAAGAATAGAACTAAACAGACGCTTTCGACAACTTAAAAGGCTACTGGACAACAGATCTATACTCTCTCTAGACAATAATAGACTAATTTATACATCTATTTTAAAGCCTATCTGGGCGTATGGGATAGAATTATGGGGTTCAAACAAACGCTCAAATCATCAAAGGCTCCAATCCCTACAATCTAGAATTGATCCGTAACATTGTAAACGATTGTTTTTACGTGTCAAACCGAACCATACACCGTGACTTTAACATACCTTTTTATGTTCCGGTCAGGTTTCGGATTTTCACCCATCGTCAGAGCAAATTCATCAAGTTCGGGTATATTGTTGGTTCAAGTGTGAGTGTAACAGAAACATTACGTTGTAGTGAACTCTCTTCACGAATTTTGGTGAATTTGTTCTGTCGATGGACGAAAATCCGAAACCAGTCAGGAATAATCAATATGCATGCTACGACGGATAAAATACCAGATGCTAGCCACCATTGTGGAACCATCCACATTTTCAACATACCTTTCATTGCTTCAGTCGCCCAAATCCGTTACAGGAAATTCCATATTAACGTAAAGACTCACACAAATCCTTTAGTTCAACAGCTGTCTTCCCGAACATTTCCTAATAACCCTCCTAGACATCAGAGACATTTTCCGTGGTAGCCTGCTTCATTTTGTGGTCATCGACCGGTTTCGGGCGTTCGTGGGTGTGTAAACTGAATTTGCTCTGTGCAAGTCTGTGTTGTTGCACTGTCTGAAAAATGCATCCTGAAGATGGGCGAACGCCCAAAACCGGTCGATGACCACAAAATGAAGCAGGCTACCACGGAAAATGTCTCTGATGCTTTCCAGCTCTGCGGAACCAACTACCACAACAACCCTCCTAGACGTTTTAAAAAGACATAGGCCTCGTGATCTCCTCTCAAGTGAAGAGAGATAAATGTGATTTTATGTAGTTTTGGAGTGTTACCAATTAGGTAGCTTCTCCACTTATTATGTATTTACGATTATTTTGTAATAATTGTTACTTATAGCGCTGTCGCATTGATTGTAGCATAAATAAAGAAATATAAAAAAAACTTTTTCGCAATTTTCTCAAAAAAGGTTCCTTTGAATAATTTTTCTATAAAAAAAACTTGATTTTTGGAAGATTCCTTAGATTCCTTGGCGGTACCTTAGACTTTATTCTTTTTTTGTTTGGATTCCCACTATCTAGTGGTTTCCTTCAGCCTCTATATAATAATGCTTCTATCCAATCATCACAATCCCCTCCGCCAGCACATATTCTACCATCATCTCCTCAACCTGATGTTTACATCTCCTCTCTTCCTTCGACCATCTACCTTGCCGTCCATCACCGCCTAAGGTAATGTTTCGGACCCACCTTTTTCACGTAGCCTACCGGACATGTACCCCATGTAAGTATTTTGACTTCAATCGACTCCAGAACGTTTTTCTCCAGAACTTCTTAACTCGATAATTCTAATTTTTGCGAGCCACTTGAGCAGCTTGCAGATATCCTCCAAAAGTCTATCTTTTCTGCCAATAATCTCTCTTAAATATGATTGATGATAAAATTAATGATTGACGGATAAAAATTGGTTATACCAATGTGCGAATTTTTGGGAATGGGTTTTCTTAATTTTATGCGAACAAAAAAGCAATACATTTACTACACACATTTGTATAAACTTATTACATTTTTATGAAACATAAAACCTGTTATATGGATCCTGCCTTTGCTATCCCTTTGTGATTTTAGGGAATTTTGGAGAGAACTGAAGAGGTTTGGCTTCCATTGCATTGTCTTCAGTACAATTAAATGATTCTCTTAACTGATGACAGTTAAGATCGCTAAACATTATTTAAAATTCCCACTCTTATGAAAATTGTTCAACCAAACATTCCAGACGAATTGCTGTAAGAGAAAATGGTGTCTGTGTAAGTCGCACCAGATTTTATTATTACTAGATGTATAGATAGATAGAATTTTTTATTTATTAAAGAATAAGTAATATTTTGTACAAATACTGATAATAAACAGTATACATACTAGTAATTACAAATGTTACTTGAGAGCCCATATATTCCTGCCACCAAAAATATATGTATATGTGCAACCACTTAAACTGCATAAAGTAACCAAATTAAATAATAACATATAGAAGAAGAAGACGTCTTTATTTAATTTACAAAATTACATAAATGTAAAATAGTATTTCAATTACAGTGTAATTAAATAAAATTAAAAATTAATATAAAACTAAAAATAAATTCCTTATAAAGACAACTACATGGTCATTGACCGTCCGTGGAGTCTATGATTTATTGTTGCATTTTTTATTTTTATTTTATTTTATTATTATTATTATTTTTTTTTTTTACTGTTATTATTAGTATTATTACTTTATATACTTCTTTCTTTCCTGTCTAAACTGTACAATATAAAGTAGAAAACATTAAATTGAAAATTGAAAAACAAAAAATAGATTTATAATTATCTTGGATTAATAAGTGATACTCGTTTTGCATAAGCTACGGTACAATATTTAACCAAAGCAAGCCAGTCTTTGCCGTTCAAATAATCCACAAAGCTCTGTCTAGAAAGAGTTGGCGAACCAAAGTAACGACCGCGCAGTACAGCCAATGCTGGACAATCCGCCAGGAAGTGGAACAGGTCCTCATACTCATTACAGCCACATAAATTGCGTTCAGGGTCGGTGTTCTTAAAATATTTGTAGTTCAACAGTAATAGATCACTTCGAATTTTAAATAACCATTTCATTGATTTCAAATACAAATCATCAGTTAAATACAATTTATTTTCTAAATTATAATGAATGTTCTTTATAAAATGGTTAATAATTTGTATTAAATACCTTCAATTTGCAAATGTTATTAAAATCACTGTTTAAAGATTCAATTATAATATTAAGCGTAGTTTTCCACAAAACACTATTGTTACAATTTGTGAAGTTTAAATTAGAATTAATATTAAATTTTTCAGCATGATTCTTAATTTCTGAAAACCAAAAAATGTTCTCTTTTATTATTTCAATAGCTAAAATTTTGGGATATCTATTTTCGAAAAGGTTTAATGATCTGGAGTAGATATTTATAGTGCAGTTTTAATGTGTAATGGAAAATAGGCGGTAATTTGGTTTCGAAATGTATTAGCGCTGAAGTTGCTATTTTAGGCATTTCATTAATTTTTTTATGAAAAACTAAAGAACCCTCTCAACCTCATCATATCTTTTCCATCCCCACACTTGGGCACCATAGCAAATCATATTTCTAGTAACTGAGTAATAACATATAAATGGCAAATATTATGATTCAGTAGAATATTGTTATAAAAATACCTATCGAAATCAATAATATACAACTACTAAATAGATTAAACAGACGCTCGTGAAACTTACAAGACTACTTGACAACAGATCTGAACTCTCTCTAGACAATAAAAGACAAATTTATACATCTATTTTAAAGCCTATCTGGGCGTATGCGATACAACTATGGAGTTCAACCAAGCGCTCAAATCTCCAAAGATTCCAATCCCTACAATCCAGAATCCTCCAGAAACAAAAATACATGCATAATATCTAGAGAAGTTAAAATATTTAACTCTTTGAGTAACACCAAATAAATATAATTTAAAACAGGGATCCTTTGTTTCTCTATTCTAACATATTTTGTTTCTCGCAGCATTTATAACGTAGTAATTTAAATGTAAAATAAAACTAACCAGTATGAAAAAATATTATAGTTCAAAACAAATATGCTCGGCTGACCTCAAAATTTTTACGTATAACCAGATTCACTAACCAAGGTAACACATTTATAAAGTCTAGATGTAGATTTTGTAGGGGATTATCGCACTGCGAACTGAAAAATCTATTGTGTCCCCCCGGAGCCTTCTCAGTACACTGCCGGCTTCCAAGCAGTGTTCTCTAGCTACAGACAACACCGCTCATCACCGTACAGTGAGTTGTAGAGGCTCCTGGGAAGAGAAAATCTAAGGGCAGCATGCGGGATTCGAAGCCGGGTTGCTAGTCCAGCGCGCTATCACTGAGCTAATCCCTTCCTTCTCCCTTGCCTTACGCCAATTTACTAGGGACAGAGACGCTAGTTTGTGTACTGTGTTTGACCTTGACTGTAAAGTGTAAAGTGTATGTAGAGTGTATAAAGTGAAGGTAGTATGTAGAGTAGTGAGCTGTGGTAACCCGTGGGGTCGCTACAACAAAAACAACCAATTTGAAAAGTATAATAATCACAAATTAATAACCTTATTTGCTTCTTTTTTTTTCTTTCTTTTTATGTTTTTTTCTTTAATGAAGGGGGAAATGCCTCCGCATGAAATTTTGGACTTGCACCCACTAAAAATCCCCTCCTTCCTGCAGGCATTCGGCAGAATGAAACGCTTCCTCCAGTATACCCAATCGCAGAATGTCATCGTAGCCCACATTCTATAGGACAGGGCCCAAGATAGATTCCTAAGCCCCTCCCCCTGTAATAGTTCTACTGCGGGATACCTCCGCAGTATTATAGCGCAGCTGTCTTTCCCACAGGTAGCTGCATATCACCCGCAGTAGGTATTCCAGCATGTGGAACACCGTTTTCCGAGTCGCTAACATGTTCACTCACCCTGCTAAATTAAAGGCATTATGGACATCCATCTTTTCCAATAGCATGATTCGCTTCGTGCGCCTGGTCTCCAGGTGCGCCCTGTATGCAGCTTTCACCACGGTCTCAATGGTGGACCAGCCACGTCTAAAACCGTACTGCCTCTCGGACAGATCCCCTGCCTCCCATATAGCCGCGGTCAAGCGAGGCTTAAGAAGCCTCTTTACTCGCCCTTTCCAACAGGCACCTTGTTTGCCATTGATGTTCTCAAAAGTAGCGGGTCATTGAAACATCGTCCCGCTGTCTCCCCGAACCAAAGATTGTCTTCCATCCACGATTTTATAAAATTCTAGGACACCCTAACTGTAATATATAACACAGTCCTTACCACTTCGTAATAAGGTCTAAACTATGCAACGAAACCAACAACCTCAAAGAAATGTAATAATTATAAATAAATATCCTCATAATACCAAAAGCTTTTTCAAAATTAACGGATTATTAAACCGTCCGTTAATACATATATCCCTGTCTCTTCGAGCTAACAGAATATGCTTCAAGTATTCCATTCATAACCGTCCCAACTTAAAAAAAAAAAGCCAACCATTTGGAAAAAATATGGGTAATAATAATAAATATACTCAGCTGATGAAGGCAATGTACAATTTCATGGATTGTTACATTGTCTGTTAAATAGTTAGCCCTTATTCTTCCAAACAAAATAATCTGCTTCAAGCACATTTATAAAATCGCAATATAGCCTAACCATATAATAAAGCATAAACTTAAAAATTCTATAATAATTATAAATAAATATTTTCGTCTGATCAAAGAATTTTCCAATTTTAACGCCATAATAAAAGCGTCCACATGTTTCCAGCACAACATTTATAATGACATAATTTAGGACCAACTGAAAAATTAAACAACAAAATGTAATAATTTAATGAATAGCACAGCTGATCAAAAGCTATCTAAAATTTAACGGATTTAACAAATAAATGTGTTTCAATCACAGTCGTAACATAGCTCTAATGTGTCAGACCGGTAGATTGCTGGGGAGTCTAGGAAGGGTAGAATTTTTTTTTTCTGGGGAGTAAGAGCCATACTGACCTAGGTCCCGCGTCTTCGGGCACCCATCATTAATGATAATAATAATAATAGCTCTAAGGGAAGGGAATAGCTAAGTGGTTAGCGTACTGGACTCCCACGCGGAGGTCCCGGGTTCGAGTCAGCTCGGCTGTCCTGCGCGGTGCAGTAATCTCAAAAGTACAACAGACACGGTATACACTTTGGCTGCCCAATCCTCTGGGGGCTAGTAGGTTAGGAATTTGCTTGTTACACTATTTACTGTATACTTAAACGCAAAAAAGTTTCTGCATTTTATATAGCACATCCGATTTTCAGCACAAAATCCTTAGATTTTTTCTTCCTAGGAGAATCTACAGCTCATTGTCCGATGATGGACAGTGCTGTCTGTAATGAGAGAACACTGTCCGGAGGCTGCCAGTACACTGAGAAGGCTCTAGGTGGCAATGACCATAGATGTTGACGCTCCTTAAATTTTAAAAAAATAATAGTAATAGCTCTAGTGTAAAATAAACATCGGCATGAAATATCGTCGTCTACTCAAGAGTGTTCCCAAATTTTACGGACTGTTAGTCTGAAGGATTTAAACAGCGAAGGTTTTTCAAATAAAGCATTTGTTTACAGTTAATAATATATCCCAATACCGTTTAAATCTAGCCTCAACTTGTTATTAAAATCTCGGAAAATATTGTGTTCCCCTCAATCTTCAAACCACGAAATAATTTACGGCGCATCAACATCTATAGTCATTAGCATCCGGAGCCTTCTCTCGTTAGAGACTGCGTTGCCCATTATCAGTGAGTTTAGAAAGAGAAAATCTAAGGGCAGCACTGTTGGACTCGAATCCAGGACCTCCGAGTTGCCTCCCAAACTGAAATAACCCTTTCCGGCATTGAATTGTTAAAACATCAATTAAATTAGTGTCCCACTGATCTTAAAATTTATCGAAAGTTTTTCAATTATATTATCTATGAAATCGGAACATATATCCAATATTAAAATAAAACCAAACAGCTTGAAAAAAAAAAATATATATATATATATATAGGGTGACCAGAGTTATATGCTCCACCCACTTTTTTTTTAAACGGCGGGAAATTTCGAAAAAATAGAAAACACGTATTTAATCATTTTTAGTCTAGTTTATTTTCAGTGATTGATCCATTTTTTTAAACCCCAATATCCCGAGATACAGCATCCAACTTTTTTTTTTCAAATGGAACATTATATTTTTTTTTGCATATTTTTATAGTACTTGAGCCTCTAAAAAAAAAAAAAAAAAATTTAAATCGGTTAGGTTTTTCAAAAGTTATGGTAATTTAAAATATGAAAAACAAATTTCAGTTTAATGTCAAAATTACCTTATTTTTTCTTTAAAGAAGCTCTTCAAACTGGGCACCATCAACGGATAGGCAAGCCAAAGCTCTGGACTCCCACGCTCTGTTTGTAGCAGCACTTAGGTGGCAAAGTCAACATCTAGGCAGGCTAGTTATTCGACGTTCCAGATCTTCGACTGAAGCCACGGGATTAAGGTTACTGTACACTTTATTTTTTAGATATCCCCACAAAAAATGCACAATTTTATGGACTGATGAATCAAAGTTTACCAACAATGGCCTTCTTAATCGTTGGAACTTTACAATATGGGCAGAAGAAAATCCACAAGTTACCTTCGCCACACGCCATCAGGTTGTTTTTTCTACAAACGTTTGGTGTGGAGTTTTAGGAAACCAACTAATCGGCCCATACTTCTACAGAGGGAACTTAACTGGTGAAAGGTATCTAACTTTTTTAAGAGACATTTTGCCAGTTCTGCTTGAAGATGTTCCTCTAAAACGTCGGCTAGATATGTATTTTCAACAAGATGGTTGCCCGGCACATAATGCGAGAGTTGTTCGACGTTACCTGGACAGAAATTTCCACGAAAAGTGGTTAGGAACTCATGGTCCGATCCAATGGCCACCTCGATCTCCGGACTTAACCCCAATGGACTATTTTTTGTGGGGATATCTAAAAAATAAAGTGTACAGTAACCTTAATCAGTTGAACAGCTTCTTTAAAAAAAAAATAAGGTAATTTTGACATTAAACTGAAATTTGTTTTTCATATTTTAAATTACCATAACTTTTGAAAAACCTAACCGATTTTAAATTTTTTTTTTTTTTTTTTAGAGGCTCAAGTACTATAAAAATATGCAAAAAAAATATAATGTTCCATTTGAAAAAAAAAAGTTGGATGCTGTATCTCGGGATATTGGGGTATAAAAAAATGGATCAATCACTGAAAATAAACTAGACTAAAAATGATTAAATACGTGTTTTCTATTTTTTCGAAATTTCCCGCCGTTTAAAAAAAAAGTGGGTGGAGCATATAACTCTGGTCACTCTGTATATATAAAAAATAATTTTATTCAGTATATCAATATTGTTCCAAATTTAACAGACTATCTCTTCAAATTAACAGAAAATATACCAAAACCAGCATTTATCGTATACGAGCTGTAATATGTACAGGCTATTTAGAAAAATATAATAATTACTTGTAAACAAATAACCTCCGCTAATCAATTTTTTTCACAAATTTAATGGGTTGTTTAAACGTCTGTTAATATAGTGTCCCTAGCATTTCGAAATTAACAAATATGTTATCCATAGAATTTAACATAGCATATAGTGCCTACTATAAACTTAATCACAACCACTCTGCAAAATAATATAATTATAAATAAATAGCCTCTTCTCGACAAATATTTTTTTCAAATTTAACTAATATAGTAAAACGTCAATTAAAATAAAGTCGTCTGTCCGTCTAAATTATGAAAATATTTCGAGCACAGTAATTATAATGGCTATGTCTAATCGCTAATATAACTTAAAATTTGTTTACATATAATAAACATTTTTACGTTTGGCCGTTGTTAATAAAACAAACAAAAAATGTTGGTTGGTTAGGGGCCAAAGAAAAAACTTTGTGACTATAAAAGTTTATTTATCGACGTTTTTGATACTTTTGGTGTCCTTCCTCAGGATCTGGATAAGAAGCTGTAGAGAGTAATATGTCAGGAGATTCTGAAACGTCGATAAATAAACTTTTAAAGTCAAAAAGTTTTTTCTTTGACCCCCAGCCAAACAATAATTTGTTTGTTGAGGTGGTTGGTTCCGCAGAGCTGGAAAGCATCAGAGACATTTTCCGTGGTAGCCTGCTTCATGATGGGCGAACGCCCGAAACCGGTCGATGACCACAAAATGAAGCCAGGCTACCACGGAAAATGTCTCTAATAATTTGTTTGTTTAAAAAAAAAATTCCGACTGCAATAAACCTATTTTGAAACAAATTAAAAATTTTTCAAATAAAATTAAACCATTTAAACCAAGAAACAATGCTGTAACAATCTCAGCGCGGTGCAGTAGTCTCAAAAGTACAACAGACATGATATAAACTTTGGCTGCCCAATCCTCTAGGGCAGTGATGGCGAACCTATGGCACGCGTGTCAGTGCTGACACGCGAGCTCATTTTTGGTGACACGCATCTTCAAAGATAAAATTTCATAATTCAAAAAAATCTTTTTTTTCTGATAATGTAGCTCATATAGTTAGCAACTCTCTCTGTTTACTACATATTTTGTGTTTAGTTTGTTTCATGGAAATTATAAATACCGATTAACATTTTTTTTAATTTTATCCCTGAAAAAGACAATAAATTTGTCGAAACGTTGGAAAAGATTTAAAAAAAAGTGTACATTTTATTGACCGCTCCTCGAGATCTCCTTTAGTTGTTTTGCTAACAATTTTTTCATCCACATATTTTTGTGAGACATTGTTCTCAGCATTAAATAATATTAAGACAAACAAACGGAATCGGTTAACAGATGAAGTCAGTGGCGCTTGCTTGGCCTTGAAATGTACCAAGAAATAGAAGATTTAAGACAAACCAGAAGTCATAGAAGATTTTTAGCAGACAAGACTTGCACAGAGCAAACTTAGTTTTCACACTCAAGTTTGCTCTGTACAAGTCTGTGTTGTCGCACTGTCTGAAAAACGCATCCTGAAGATGGGCGAACGCCCGAAACCGGTCGATGACCACAAAATGAAGCAGGCTACCACGGAAAATGTCTCTGATGCTTTCCAGCTCTGCGGAACCAACCACCACACCAAAAAAGTCACTAATTTTTCATATATATTTATTTTCTAATTGTATAAATTTATATTGTTTTTCTGTTTTTGTTCAATTATATTTTATATATATATTACTTGATTTTGTATGTTAAGTGTCAATGAAATATGTAAGACAAGTCTCTAAATGTAAACTATTGGTTTCATAATTTTGGCTTTTGTATTTTAAATGGCATTAAACAAATAATTAACTTGATGAGTGACACGCCACGAGAATTATGTTTCTATTTTTCAAAATTTTGACACACCGAGCTCAAAAGGTTCGCCATCACTGCTCTAGGGGCTAGTAGGTTAGGAGTTTGCTTGTTACGCTATTTACTGCATACTTAATGCACAAAAGTTTCTTATTTCATATAGCACATCCGATTTTCAACGCTAATATTTAAATCCCAAATTCTCCTTCATAAAAAATTGTACAATGAATTAACTTAGCAAGCAAGTGAAGCAAATTAAACAACAAGCGATGTGGTGTAAATCTTTGTGGTTGAAACTTTTAACTAAAATCACCCTGTTTGAATAACATTCTGAGTACAATATGCATCTTTATTATCGTCAATAAGCCGGCTCGATATCTTGAATATAATGATTTCATAACTGAGGCTAAAAACTATTTCAGTTACAAAATTAAAACCTTCACTATCACTAGAGAAAGGTTTAACTGCAAAATGTTTTGTTATAAGGCAACCGCTAGATCACCCCTAATTGATGCATAACGGTCTGTAATTATCTTTCAGTCACAGTGGTGTCAGATTACGGGATCAGTTGGCTAGACCAGATTATAAAGGCTTCACCACAATGGCCACTCCCATTCAATTTGATTTGATATTGTGTTGTTACATGGTGGAAAAGGTTTTAAGAAATAAGTAATATACAAAAGTGATTAGCTGTGATGTAGATAATTAGTATGTGAAATTACGATAATTAGTACGAGGTTTTCCAGAAAATCGCATGAAATCTTTCTTTCTTAGTCAAACCCCCTTCTACCGTTAGGTGTAGAGGTATGACAAAGCTTCCACCATTCTCATCTGTCCTGGCAGATACGTTTGGCATGGTCCAGGATATATTCTTCTCACGACATGCTACCATAATGTTGTCTTGCCTGACCGTCGTTTCCTATCTCTAGGCCGAGTACTGGAAATCTTCGTTGAATATACCCTCTTAGGGCAATCATTTATTCTCTGAACATCTTAACCGAACCATCTTGCCTGACTGTCTTTTATAAATTCCTGGAGGGGAATAACTCCTAGCCCAGCTCTGATTCTGGTGTTTCTCATCCCAACTTGGTGGGCCTTTCTAGCTACCCACCCCCATTTCATTTGTACGGTCTGAAGGCGATTCGTCCATTCCTGAGTCAAGGCTCATGACTTGCTGCTGTATGTTATAGTGGGGTGTAGACTGTTTTATAGAGGGCCAATTTTATATTTTGTGTTACTTCTTGCTTCCTGAGGAATTGCTTATTCACTGAATGATACAGCCTACCGGCTGCACCAATTAGGCAATTTATTTCTTCCTTCAGCTTGCCGTCTTCACTGATATAAGAGCCAAAATACTTAAAAAACAATTACCTGCTCCACATTTTCATCTCCCACTTTTAGTCCTAACGTCACCTTTTCCTCTCGCAATTACCATACTTTTCGTGTTTGCGACATTGATAATAAATCATTTAAGAAATCATTTAATAAAAAGATAATTGCGGTTAACTAATTTTGACAGAATAGTTTGTTTTATACGGCTGTTTAAAGTAACCGTGTTGTGTGTTTTTGACAAAATGAATAAACTTGAATAACTCAGAGACATTTTCCGTGGTAGCCTGCTCCATTTTATGGTCATCTACCGGTTTCGGGCGTTCGCACATCTTCAGGATGCGTTTTGAGTGTATAAACTGAATTTGCTCTGTACAAGCCTGTGTTATCACACTGTCTGACAAACGCATCTTGAAGAAGGGCGAACGCCCGAAACCGGTCGATGACCACAAAATGAACCAGGCTACCACGCAAAATGTCTCTGATGCTTTCCAACTCTGCGAAACCAACCACCACAACAACTATGGAGCCAGTGAGGCTAAGTATCTTAACAATTTTTACAATTTAACATCAAAAATCTATAATATAAAAGCCAATATTTATTTTAACAAACAATGTCTCATTCGCAAGGTTACACCTAAATACGCACCATCAACATAAAAACTAACACACTCGCAGCACGAAAAACAATCATCCAAGCACAGAAAATCTGGATTAAAAACGAAATACGTACACTTTACCAAAAAAAGGAAAAACTAAACAGACAGCTGAAAGACACACACATTGAACTTGCCAATCAGAGTGTATAAACTGAATTTGCTCTGTACATGTCTGTGTTATCATACTGTCTGACAAACCCATCC
This sequence comes from Triatoma infestans, assembly GCA_011037195.1. Lineage (NCBI taxonomy): Eukaryota > Metazoa > Arthropoda > Insecta > Hemiptera > Reduviidae > Triatoma > Triatoma infestans. Next base: position 64,215 of record JAAEAF010005020.1, on the reverse strand, counting down.
TGAAGATGGGCGAACGCCCGAAACCGGTCGATGACCACAAAATGAAGCAGGCTACCACGGAAAATGTCCCTGATGATTTTTACTAAAAGTTAATTCTCCTGTTTATGACATATAGAATGATGTAGAATTGAAGGTGTCAAATAAACTGAACAAACTGGCCTTTGCCGTACAAACATTTCATTATCGAAAGAGTACTTAAAAGCATTAAAATGGAAAGTACATGAGCTAATGCAATCATGGTCCACCTGACAATTCTAAATTTCTGATTGGTCTAACATACATACATATTTCACAACTTCTCTTCTTACACTGTGACTGGTTAATTATGTATAGCTAATTATTTCTATGAAAAATCTAGTTTAGAATTTTTTTTCTAATTTTCCCTACGGAAGTATTTTATAAATTATCAAATTTTGCAATAGAATTTTCTTTTTATAAAAAAAAAAAAATCTGGTTTGAAACACTCACACAACTTTCTCTTACTCCTGTTCTCAAAATTATAAGTGACAAATGTTATAGTTTGTGTACCAAATTTAACGAAATACGTCGAAAATTGAAAAAACAGTTCAGTAAAAGCGCACTTCCGGTTTACTAATTTTCTTAAAACTCGGAATTTTGGCCATCTATTTATTTCTAATTAATTATGTTTGGATGATAGAATTGTATAATCAACTATGATAGCACTTTAGAGAAAAACATAACCCCACCCCTCCCCTAAAAGTGCCCTTAAAAGAATTTTCCCAAAGAAATGTTTTAAATAAAAGATGTAGATCTTTGCATGTTTAATTTATATATGAAGTTTCAAAAAAATCGTCGAAGCCATTTTTGAGAAAATTGCGAAAAAGTGAATAAATCATTTAATAAAGTGGTAAAGTAAACGCACTTCCGGTTATCCAATTTTTTTCAAACTCGGAATTTCAACAACATATTTAATTCTAATTAACATTATTTAGATGACAGAATTGTCTAATAAACTGAAATAGCACTTTAGATGGAAACCTAACCACACCCTTCTCCCAAAAGTGCCCTTCATTGCATTTTTCCGGAGAAATGTTTCAAATAAAAGTTGTAGTTGTTTGTATGTGTGGTTGATGTTTCAAGTTTAAAAAAAATCGTCGGAGCCATTTTGGAGAAAATCGCAAAAAAGTAAAAAATCCAACTAGTAAAGTGGTACTTCCGGTTGAGGAATTTTGACAGATAACGTAGTGTCTGATCGCATGGTGATACCTAAACGGAATATCAAGTTTCAACTTTCTACGGTTTTTCGTTTTTGAGCTATGCTGTTCACATACACACACACACACACACACACACAGACCATTTGCTAAAAACCACTTTATATTATATTTATTGTTTTATATAATTAATGTGGGGGACTAATCGTCCAGTCAAGCAGCTAGGTGCAGCGTTAGGTGCTAGAAAATAATAAGGGCTGTGTGTGTGTGTGTGTGTGTGTATGTGTGTGTTGTTATGGTGATGACAATAAAATTACCGTATGGTTTTTTTGAATTATAAAAAAAAAAGTGTGTGTGTGTGTCTCGTTGTATTTAATATAGTTAATTAATGGTGTTTATACAGGTAACCGGGTGAATTGAAATATAAGTAGAATATTATTTTGAGTTGTTCAATTTAACTATTGGTTATTATAGTTGACGGGTATTATTTTGAATTATTAAATTATTATTTATAGCTAACGGTCTTTCACTGTAAACATTGTTCCTAAATCCCACATTAATGTGAGTTGTAAAGAAAAAATTCAGCATTTTCATTCCATTATTGAAAAAAAGTAAAAAAAGTAGAAGAGAATTAGTTTTATGTACACAAAAAATTATTAGTTTTATGGCTTAGTACAGAAAGAATTGAAAGAGTACTGAGAAAAGTACCCGTTAGAACCGTAGAGAAACGTACGCTGAGAAACGTAGAGCAACAAAGAATTCTTTTTCTATAAAAACTCCTCTGGCCTTTGCCATACAAACATCTCATTATCGAAAGAGTACTTTAAAGTTGGAAATCTATGCATGAGTTAATGCAATCAAAATCTAGTTACTCACAACAGCATAACAAAAAGGAATCGAACTAATTATTAGTGCAATCAAACAAATTATAAATAGAAGAAATAGATAAGAATAAATTATAATAATGCGATATATATTAGAGTTCGAAAAGCTAAAGAATATGAATGTAACTACATATGAAAATTGGAATGAGAGAAAGTATTTTACACCAGATTTTTAGGTTATATAATAAAAATTTTATTTAAGTACTCTATTTTTGTGATTTTTATTTTATTTATTGGCTAAATTTTACATTCGTTGAAGAAATTTTAATAGGTAAAGTAGGTGCTCTCCATGACACCTAATTTGGTAGTTGGACATTAAGCCTATTTGAAAAAATAGGCATTATTTTACTTTACTCATTGGCACTGATATTTATAATATACCCTACACCCTTTATAATTATGTTAGAACAATTGAGTAAATATTTTCAAGTTTAAAGAGAATTTGTCAATTTTACCATTGTATTAACTGCATTAAGAGAAAGTCATGTGACTTTGCTCCAAACCAGATTTTTTTTTTCATTTCAAGATATGGAAATATAGGTGTCGCCTTTCTAGTAACTGCCAATTATAATTTGACAATGTTTGTAAAAATTCTTATAATTTATCATTTGTTATCAATAACAATATTTTCTTAAATGTCTAGTACAAGAGCAGTTTTTAGGAAAGCTTATAAACTAGGTTTCCTTATACGAAAATAAAAAATTGATGTAATCTGATTTGTGTGGCAACATTACAGAAGTATAATAGACTTTTAAGACATTTAACAAAATGAATTCCATCCTAAACTTGGTGTTTGATTGTCAGTAAACATTACTATAAAAGCAAACTGTGAATAAACTGGAAAAAAAAAAAAATAAACAAATATAAAAAATAAGTATAACGAAACATATACATAACTAATGACATAACAAATGTACAAATTTGTACGCAATTTATAGAAATCGATGGACCATGAAGGATGGCAGATTATTATTATTCTTAAGAAATGCATCCATATCGAACTGAAAAGACCTTTCCTATCTATCTATGTTCTTTTTATTTCCGTCGTTATAAATTCTGATTGTAAATAGTGTGTAATATGATTACGGAAACCTGTTATGTTAGCAACGCTTTTTATTTCGGTAATAATTTTTTTTCCTTTTATAAACCTATTTGGTAATGTTTTGTGTATTGAAACATTCTGATAGTTTTCAAAGTCAAAGGGAAAGTGTTACTGTTTGTTAGGATTAAATAGCCTTGAACGATGGAGAAAATAGTTGGCCTTTGTACTAGTTCATCTTGTAACCTAATTCAGTTTTACTACAATTTACAACACTCACGTATTTTATATTATATTATAGTTCTGATATTTTATATTAGATTTTCCGACTATGATATATCCTTATACTTTGTGCAATTATTTCACAAGGTAATAATTAAGTCCAGAAATATTTAATATACATATTTTATGAGCTCCTTTTTTTATTACTCAGAGTAGCGTAACTAGGGATGGCACCGTAGCGGTGGATACAAATTATTTTTGTAAAAATCTGGTGTAGAACACGATTTCCTCTTACTTCAACTAATACAAATTAATTAAAAGAAAGATTATTTAAAACTAATAATCCGCTATATCTCTATAATTTGTCTTCATATCCATAACAACCCTGCACAATTGTTCCACATGGGAGTATATGTCGGGACATCAAACGTGAAATCTGGACTTTTTTCATCGCGGGTCCTCGGATGGTCTTCCAAGTTTCTCTGGCACTACGATCCTCCTTGACAAAGATGTGTTTTACTTCGAGTGACAGTTCATCCCTCTTCGATTTTTTTTATAATAGGGTGTTAATTCTTTTTTCTTTTTCTTTCTTTTTGAATACGGAAATTTTGCTGCATTACCTAATCTATCTTTCTAGATTAGGCAATCCTTGTTTTCTTCCATTGGCTAGAGAAACAAATTTGTTTCTCTTCCTAGATTTTTATCAAATGATGGTATTTTATGGCATAATCATAAGTACTGGCCCACCTAGTTTATCTATTTGATGCTACTTTCGGAAACTGGATGCAAATCATCTACCAAAATTTTAAAGGATTTAATTATGACTGCAACAGATCTCTTGTTGAACTATCCATAATTTTATTCCTATTGTAAACTCCACTTCCAGTCACTATTTGGAGTATTCAGTCCTCCGTATGACCATCAAATATTTCTATGTTGAGTCTTCTTTTCTCCCTATACCCTTGTGGTCGTTGGCAACCTTAGCCATTTGATTCTAGCAAGCCAATAAAAAATAGCAGTTTTCATATAGTAGTTATGTGGAAGTTTCGGGCCCGATTACTTACTTACTTATTCCCTTGCTCTACAGGTCGGGGTGACCCTTGGCCTTACGAACTATCCCTCACCAATTCTCTCTATCCATAGCTGCCCTCATCCAGTTCGTCACTCCCAGCGTCCTGGCATCCCTGTCCACTTCATCCTTCCATCTACTTCTCGGTCGCCCTCTTCTTCTTTTTCTATCAATTACTTTAGCCTCTAATATTCTTTTTGGCATTCTCGTTTCGTCCATCCGTATAGCGTGACCAGCCCAACGGAGTCTTCCAGCTTTTATAAAGTTAATTATATCCTCATTCTCTAGTATCTGCTCAATTTCTTGATTATTTCTTAATTTCCATCGACCATTAACCTGTGTTGCTCCATATATACGTCTTATTATTTTTCTCTCAAAAGCTATCAGCTTCTGAACATAGTCTGCTGGCAGACACCAGGTTTCTGCGCCATAAGTAATCACTGGCCTGATCAATGTTTTATAAAGTTTAATTTTAGTTTTTCTAGAAATCAACTGGGATCTAAAAAGTTTAAGATTAGCAAAATATGCTCTATTTCCAGCCATCAGTCTTCTTTCAATTTCGGCACTAACTTTGTTTTCATTATTGACGAAAGATCCCAGTTATGAGAAGGAAGATATTTTTTCAAACGTGAAGCCTTGTAGTTTAATGCTAGTCATTCTGCTATTACCTGTCCTTGAGGACATTATATATTTGGTTTTATTTTCATTTATTATAAGCCCTACTTTCTGGCCATTAGATAAAATTAGTTTGAATGCTTCGTCTAGCGCTGACCCACTTTTAGCCCCAAGTCATCGGCATACGCATATACTTGCCAGGTTTTATCAAGCACCGTTCCACATTTAATTGCATTCTTCACTACAGTATGGAGAGCCACATTAAAAAGCGTGGCTGACAGGGCATCTCATTACCTCACGCCAGATAGTACGTCGAAAGGATCTCCGACTCTATTGCCTATCATTACCTTAGCACAGGCATCCCTCCAGGTCATACGAATCAATCGTATTAATTTATTCGGTATCCCATGTTCCTTAAGGGAGTTTAAGAGAGCCGTTCTCTTCACACTGTCGAATGCTTGTTTATAGTCGATGAAAAGCAGGTGGAGGTCTATATCATATTCATAGCAGATTTCCATTGTCTGCCGGAGCGCGAAGATTTGATCGATTGTACTTCTACCAAGGCGAAACCCACATTGGTAGTCACCCAATATTTTTTCTGTATGTAGGTTTAACTTTTTTAATATCAGATTGGAGAGCAATTTATAAAGTACTCCAGTAACGAAATTCCTCTGTAATTATTACATTGATCTCTATTCCCTTTTTTGAATAAGGGCATACTAATCCTACATACCAGTCTTTAGGGATGGCCTCTTTAATCCATATTTCACATATTAGTTCGTATATGAGATCTATTATTTTTGTACTACTATATTTGATCAGCTCAGCTACCAATTTATCTTCCCCGGGTGCCTTATAATTTTTTAATGCTATAATACAATCCAACACTTCCTGCCTAGTAGGAATCTCAGTTCTGGTTGCTGATCGCCTTTGTCAACCCACTCCCACTCCGCATCACGAACACTATCTATGTTCAATAATTCGATAAAATGTTCAGTCCAGCGTTTCAATATGTTTTCGTCACCTTCTATGAGTTTTCCATCTCTGCTTCTACATCCATTAAATTTCGGCTCAAAGCCTTTCCTAAACCAGTCTATTTCCTTATAAAATTTTCGATTATTGAGTTCTAGATTCAAATGTTCTATATTCTCTATTTTCTCATTTATCATTTTCTTTTTTGCTTGCCTACATATCTTCTTAGCCTCCTTCCTCAGTAAGGAAAAATTTACATAGTTTTGCCTAGTATTCCTTTGTAACATTTTTTGTCTTGCTAGATTTCTTCTATCTATAGCAGATCTACACTCATCGTTGAACCAATCTTCATTCCTTTCCTTTTTTACAGTACCCAGCACTTCCTCAGCCACCCGGCTTATCGTTCCTTTAATAAAACTCCATCTTCCCTCAGCATCACTTCCACTGCCCGTCCGATTAATTTCTTCCACCTTTTTTATCTCACTATCCAATGCTTAATGATATCTATCGCAATCTTCATCGCTTTTTAGTCTTTCAATATCCCATTTCGTTTTTCTAATTGTTTTAGGGGTTGATATTTTTGAAATTTTTTGTCTTAATACGGCTTTTACAAGGTAGTGGTCGGAATCGCAGCTCGGTCCTCTCATGCCCCTGACATCAATAATACGAGATGCATGCCTATTTGATACTAGTACATGGTCAATTTGGTTTATTATCTTTCCTCCGGGCACTACCCAAGTTCCTTTGTGAATATTTTTATGCGGGAAGTACGCACTTTTTATGAACAGTCTACGCATTGCAGCGAGATGCGCTAACATCATCCCATTCTCATTGGTTGTTTCATGCAAAGTGTACTCTCCCGCCACCGGTTTTAAAGATTCTTCCTTGCCAATTTTGGCATTAAAGTCACCGACCAATATAATTGAATCGTATTTTGGTACCTTCTCAATATTTCTGGACAATATGTCATAGAATTCTTCTTTAATGCATTCTTCAGCTTCCTCAGTTGGAGCGTAAGCTGCAAAGATGGTTAAATTCCGAAATTTTCCTTTAATTCTAATTTTACACAGTCACGCAGATATTGGTTCAAAGCTCAACAGAGATTTCATCGTTGATTTATTGATAAAAAAAAAAACGTTCCTGCTTGGGCAGTACGTTTATCGGGACCGCTATGTAATAAAGAAAACTCTTTTTTGTCTATCCTACCACTCCCTTGCCACCTTATCTCCTGCAAAGCAGCAATGTCTATTCGATATTTTGATAATTCGTCAGCAATTTCGTTCATTTTGCGCGGTCTTAACTATTTATATTCCACGTGGCTAGTGTAGTGTCCAACTTTTTCCATTTTTTCCTTTGTGGGCGTATACGTCTTTCACTATTAAGATCAGCCAGCATTCCTTGTTCGTTTTTCTTAACATAAGTTTTTTTTACGTGGTTGACCCCACACACAACCCCCAACCTGGAGGACCAGGTCATTTTTAATCAGGATTTCCCTCCCTTAGGCCAACTACTTTCACTACAGTTACGAAGCCTGGCCTACCCCGGTTTTATATCGAAGTTTTCTTTCTCCTTCCCTTTGAAGTCCCAACCCCTAAACATGTGTGATGGATGCAAGAAACTTGAAATAATATTAATTTTTAAATAAATCTAAATTATCAAAATATGTGACATTCCCTTGCAAAGGACCAGCCAGGTAATACAAGTACAGTTACTAGGAATGTCCAAGAACCTTTATGGCTTTGTTCTATCCCCTTCTCCTCACAAGGGAGGCACTAAACGGACAAAGAGAAAAGATATTTTAAGACAGACTCGTTCTAGCTACCAAGTTGAAAACATCAGAGCCAGTATCAAGTTTTAAGAGTTTATTCCAATTAATTTATAAGCATATTGTTGTGATAAACTAAAGTAACTCAATTTCTCTTAGAGAATATATCTTTTGAAAAACAGTGTGACTTCTTTATTATTGCTAACACTTCATTCTTACTACATACTTACATACTTACAAGCCCTTCATACAAATCCGCTCGTGCTACACAACCAGCTACCACATGTACATCATCACACCAATACATTACACATGCAAGGCACCATGGGGCAGTTCATACTTACTGGTGGCACTTGTTCGCTAGGTCACCGCATCGTCATCGGGTTTTTGTGGTTTTACTACAATTTACAACACTCACGTATTTTATATTATATTATAGTTCTTATATTTTATATTAGATTTTCCGACTATGATATATCCTTAAACTTTGTACAATTATTTCACGAGGTAACAATTAAGTTCAGAAATATTTAATATACATATTTTATGCGCTCCTTTTTTTATTATTACTCAGAGTAGCGTAACTAGCGAGGGCACCGTAGCGGTCGATAGAAATTATTTTTGTAAAAATCTGGTGTAGAACACGATTTCCTCTTACTTCAATTTATACAAATTAATTAAAAGAAAGATTATTTAAAACTAATAATCCGCTATTTAGTTATATTTGGAGTATTCAGTCCTCTCTATGACCATCAAATATCTCTATGTTAAGTCTTCTTTTCCCCCTACATCCTTGCGGTCGTTGGCAACTTTAGCCATTTGATTCTAGCAAGCCAATAAAAAAATAGCAGTTTTACATAACTTGAATTCCAGGGCACGTGTATAGATGATCACCGTCCATAACATCTCCGCTGCAAAGAATGTAGATGTTATTGGCCATAGCACCAATTTTGTGGAGGTGTTTCTGCAGGTAATCGGGCCCGTTTAGGGTACGAAAATATGCCACTGCTGTACACTTGGGCAGATCAGAGAGAAATCTTCCTCAGGGATCCACAAGCGAAATTCATTGCTTCCCCTCCGCTTTCTTTCATTGATCCTCTCTAAGGCTTCCAAGCAATCGATTTCTCGCTTTGCAGTAAGAAGTATAAATGGGACTTCCGGTTGAGCTTCCTTGGCTTATCTTCAGCTAATCGGTCAGCTTCCTCATTTCCCTGAATCCCAACATGACCAGACATCCACTGAACGCAACATCCTTACTCTGCCTCAGCTGTATATCCCCATGTTGTTCTGATTCATTGGGTGTTAAGTTGAAAGTGAGCTGACTCCCAGATATTTTTAACAATTAAGAACTTTTAGTCATACAATTCTCTTTACGAATGTATAATCTTATTCATGGCAATTTATTCATGGCTAGTCACGCAATAATTGCTGCCTGATAGTGTGCGAATATCACTCCTTTATTTATATAACTGGCAACTACCTCTTCTAAAGCATTGCAATAGCATATAAGTCTGCATCAAAATTTGATGCTAATCTTCCGACTGCAGCAGACAATTTAAAACAGACAAAACTCAAGGCTACTCCACTGTGGCTTGTTTCTTCGGCAGAGCCATTGGTATAGCTGTGTATCCAAGAAGAGGAAGGATAGTGCTCGTTGATGGTTTCAAGAGCCCAGGGCATTTCAGTTCCTGAGGAGGGCAGATTTTTTTATTGACCTCAGTAAGCGCCAATAGAGGTTGTGCCCACTGTGTGTGACAGTTAAGTTCCTGCCTTTCCAATTCTTCAAAGTTACTTTGTGCTCTTAAATCCCGAATACTGTCAGAAAAACAGTTTTGGATCTTGAGTCACTGGAATGGTATTTTATCAGAGAATTTTAATCAATTTTGATTCTTTTTAACCTTTCACCCAAATTTAAAGCGTTATCTCTCGTCCTTATATAGAGGGACCCTGTAAATTTATTTGTAACTCCAATTTTGAATCATAAATCTTGCCAATACTTTATGTATTTCCTTAGATGTATTATATTGGTCAATATTTTTTATTATCATTTTTTCTACCCAGATTTATTCTTGAATCCACGCTGACAGCATCTCATAGAATAATATTAGACATATCTGATAATTTATCGTATGATTAAATATCGGGTCAAGAATATGCTCGAAATTTAAACAGCAGCTGCAAATATAGAGTTGGAAATTAGAAAAATAAAACAATACAATACATTTGAACTTATTTTTATGGAAAATATAGGAATAGAGTGAAATTAAAAGTGTTCTAATTAATCACTGACATAAATAAAGAAAAAAAAATATTATGAAATTAGAAAGATTATTCATCCAACAAGGTCGGCAACCACAATTAATATAACTCTATAGATGGTTTTAATTACGTGTCATTTTCTTGAAAAATCATATACCCTATTTAATCAAAGATGTAGGGGAAAATTCAGTCATATATTTCATTTTAATGTTTAATTTATTTCTTTAAACAAAATTTAAATGGCAACTTTCATGTCGAAATAGAATGATTTCTTGATGGAATAAAAATACTGAGGTCAGTTGATAGCAGCTTTGTGCCCTGCAGTATATCGTCACGCGCCCAGTTGTTTGATTCCTCCTCTAGACTACAAAAATACAAAGCCTATGGGTGAGTTGCAGCTCCCATGTTATCTGTCTTATCATCACATTCACACATGAGTGTAATGTAGATTCTTGCTATGATTCTCCATTAACTTCATAGTATGAAGAGTTAGCTGGTTAAGAATATAAATTTCTATTTTTCAGTTCCAGAGCTGTTACTATCTAGTGAGTTTATGGGTGACAATATGCAGTGCCTAAGCAGAGACGAGTAGTTATGGCGTGTAGTAAATAGATAACAATTTTTCCTTATTTATTGTGAAGGGATCCAAAATCGTTGTGAACACTACATGGGCCAAAAAAGTAGCTACTTTTTAGCGATGCCGTCAAATATTTCAGTTTCAAGAAAAACAACTTTTTTAAAAATAAAATAAAATAAATGAATACTGTTTAGTATGAAAGAAAAATATTTCATATAAACTTTTATCTCTTAGATTAATAAAGTTGACATCATACAATAAACATGGTTTACAATCATAAATTTTTTGACATAAATGTTTCCTAATTGATAAAAATTTAAGTACGACCTACGAAAATGAATTTCAATTTTCTACACTAAGGTTTGAGAAAAACTAAGGTGAAAGCCATTTAGTTATTTTAGATCTTATTTAGTTATAACTTATTTAAGTTAAACAGTTTTTTTATTCTTTATTCACTTAATTAATTTGTTTCTAATTTGAATATAGTGTATAATAATATAAGAACCATGTTCCAGTTTACCAGAATATTTTTCGAATTTTATTTCTTTTAAATAACAATTTTCATGTTTCATATTTTACATCATAATGTTTGTTTATATTGCAATGACTGAATCTATGCATGAATTGATGTATTGATCTTTCGTATGCTTTCTGCGAAGGAAAATTGTGCGAAGTCTTCGAACGAAGGGTGATGATGTTGGTGATGACTGTACAATCAAGAAACAAAAAAAAATTCTAATAAACAGTTCAAATTTATACTAAAGTCTTATTCAAATGAGGTAAACATTACTAAACATATTTGAAAAGAACTGTCATATACAATTTGGTAAAAAATACTATTTCAGTAACATACAAGGCCAACGTTGATATACCAAAGCACAACGTGTTATCCATTTCAATCAAATTTGAGATGGTAGACACACAAGTGTAACACAAATAAACGTATAAACGTATCTTTTTTTTAAAAAAAAAATAAACAAATAAAAAGAAAGTTGGGGGGGCGATTTCAAAGGAGGACGATTGTGCAATAAGCATCGGTATAAATAAATATATGTACATATATGATGAAAAAATTGTGTTAAATATAACAGTCCAAACAATAGTTTGTACTATCTATTAATAAGTATATTCTTCATTAATGGTAAACGGTAACCGGAATATGCAAAGTAAAAGATATGCAAACTGTGAGTTGCATGCGCTCAAAAGCAACTGTTCTATAAAGTTTAATTAGAAATTTAATTAGTTTTCTCTAAGTGGCATTTCAACAAACAGCTCTAGTGCAGGGGTGTGCAAGATGTCCGTCAAGACATCATAATATTTAGACTAGGAAAGCCAAAAATAAATATATTTTTCGCAAACGCACCACTGCTACGTCGATTATATATTTGTCGACTAGAATACGATATTAAACCCATAATATAAACCATTTCAAAACTGGTCAATTAAAAATACCAATTTACAAAGTTTTTTTCAGTTTTTTATAATTTACTTCAAATGGCTCCAATAGATTTTCTTCGTACTTTATGTAAATACATTACACCTATGAATTATATGTATTTAGTTAAAATTCCTAAAATTCATAGGAATTTTATTTGTACAATTTTTCTGGGAAATTCATTATCCGAAATTTTTTTGTTTTAATACATATTTTGAGTTTTGGAAAATATTTATACTAAGTATAGTAATACCCTTAGATCTATGCAACTCTACGCCAAATTATCGCTCAAAATAAATCAGGTCACATGTATACCTGATTTTTTTTGATAAATCATATCACATGTACACCTGATTTTTTTTTATAAATCACGTCACATTTATACCTAAAAAGGGCTGTGCCTTGAACCAACCGGTTATAACTGTATCGCTAAGGACTGCCAAAGCGTAAAACCCGGGTGGGGTTTGCTAATGGGTGAACCATAAATGGTCGATAGATATAGAGGGGAGGCGCTACGTCTGCTTGTTGAGGGAAAAATATTCCACATTCTTTGCCACGCCCTGTGTTGGTGGCTAACTTCAGAACCCTGACAGGCCACGATGATTTGCCTTGCCATCTATTTAGGCTAGGAATATTAAATAAAATGACATGTTCTCTTTGCGAGGAGGGAGTTTTTGACGCTACCCACTTAAAGAATTGTAGTAAATTGGGTAAGAGTAAAGAAAACTTAAATTAAGATATTGGTATGCCTGAAACTTAATTGCCGGCGTAGGATAAAAAAAAAACATTTATACCTGATTTTTTTTACTTTCTCTTACTCCTGTTAAGAGGAAACCTTGCAATCTTGTCAAATTTTCGATATCGATTTTTCACCGGAAATACATGTTTTGACTTCCCTTTCCAAAAAAAAGGCTTGTAAAAAATGAACGGTGTGTGTGTACTGTGTAATCGTGTGTGTATGTATGTGAACAGTATACGCAAAAAAGGAAAAATCGCAGTAAGTTCACTTGATATTCGTTTAGGTATCCTCATAGATTCCGGCCACTAAGTTATCTGTCAAAATTCCTAAACTTGAAGTATCATCTTGCTGAATCCAACACCCCACTAAAATCAATTTTTTCAGAAAAATGTTTCAAACAAAAGTGATACGTTTCTATCTATGCAGCAAGCATTTTCGGGAAAATTGCAAAAAACTCAAAAACTTTTTCTGTAAAATAGCACTTTTGGTTAACTAGTTTTCTTCAAATTTTGAATTCTACCAATGCTTGTAAAACCATATATTATACTGTAATGTTATTATGGAGGAAAGCAAAACGTTACTGTTCTCGCAAAAACCCCAAAAATCTACATATTTCAGGGCAATTGTTTCAAATAAAAGTGGTAAGTATTCATGTATGTAGATAGTAGGTATGCGAAGTTTAAAGAAAATCGTTGAAGCCGTTTTCGATAAAATTAAGAAAAACTGAAAAAAAAAATTCAGTAAGTTGTACTTCCGGTTAATGGATTTTACCCGAAATCATTGTGTTTGATGCGGTGGTAGTGACTAAATGGAATACCAAGTTTGAGCTTCCTGCGACTTTTTGTTTTGAGATATTCTACTAACACACATCAAAATATTTTTGTCGAATTTCAGGGGACCCCGCAGCATGTATTCCAATGAAAACTCAATTTCGAAAATCTAGCACGATCGCAATATTTCCTCTTACTAAAATGAGAGAATTTAAAAGTAGTAGCAGATAGGATCTCTTCCTATATAACCGAAAATTCTCTTAATCATCTTAATTCTTAGAAAGTAAAATGTACTATACTAAGTTCGATTGCTTAATTTCGACTAAGTTCGATCAAATAGATAGTATTGCAATTAGTAGCAAAAGAATTCATATTAATGTATCTAGAAACCGTTTGAAACCTTCCAAACCAGTGTGCTGTAAGGAAAGGCAAAAGGCGGGAAATTATTGGATTGACTTATATATTGGATTTAAATTATTGGATTATTAGATTTGGACTAACTACTTTAGATTCTTTATTTATAAAATTAAGTGATAGTAATTTATCATGGTTTAGAAGACTTTTATAGAATCTGAAAGATGTGTGGACTTAATTCTATCACCGCTTTGGCAAATTAAGTAGATGTTGAATATATAATTGTATCAACATTCGCAGGTATTATTATGAAATATGTTTTACTTTAATTTTTCAAATTTTGTTTTTCGAAATCGAAGAGGATTATTTAATGGTTTAGTCTAATAGTTAGAAAATGAGCCTGTCATTTTCACATACTTGTCACTGTTAATTTATTGCTAGTCTTTTCTTGTAAGAACGGTTTTTCTCCTTTGGTACCCTTCATATTAAGGAAATTATTGATTTCATATATGCTGCTTCTGATTTAACTTTTGTAAATGTAAAAATTCAGTAATAGCTTAAGATAATTCTACTGGACTGCAAGGTGGCTCATATATGTCTACATTATTGTTAAGAATTGCTAGTAAAAAAGTCCTTATAACATTATAACATTTCTATTATGACTTCCTATAATAGAATTATTCATTGCTAACCCCCCCCCCCCCCACGCCTGTCAGTTTTCAAGCAATACTGCCGTATGACCTCCAGTAGCCTAATACATCCTGACATCTTTGTCCATTCGGCGAAGGAGTAAATTCTTGAGTCATCTAATTGAGGATATTTGTGGAGATGCTCATAAATCATTAGACCTTACCCACACTGAGAAAAAGTTGAGTTTCCCCCAATCCGATGGAGAAGTGGTATTTCAATCTTCTTGGTAAAGTTGTATTCCCTACCCACCAGAACTGTCAAAGTTTTATCCTATGTTAGCTACCTGTACCTGTTACTTCTCTTTTATTCTGTTCCCTTCTGTCTAATCCTTTCGCTGTATGAGAGGTAAGGGGACGTATTAGCTGTGCCTTTTGTGATCCTCTAACTGGCTAGCCTTTTCATGTCTCGGAATTCTGCAGAGAGAGGGGGTCTACTAAGCTTCATTTTCTGAGCTTATTAAGTTAAGTATTAAAGGGTGATTTTCGGTTAGATCCGTGCAATCTATAAACTTATATTGGGCAAAGCTTGAATTTGCCTTGGAATCTATTAAGAAAACCATTTTTCAAGTACTGCAGCCTTCGTAAAGCGAGAGTCTCGCGGAGAAGGATCCTCATCATATTTGACTATCGCCTAGGCTTTAGCAATAAACTCCGGTATGAGCAGTTATAGCTCCTTTTCCGAAACCGTCGATATAAATGCGGGTCCATGGCTCACTAGGATACCTAGTGTGAATAGTTTCTAGGGCGAAGCTTTCAGTTCATACTTGGGAGTGCCCTCTTTGCCAACAGGCTTTAACAGATCTAGGTGTACATTTGGCATTTGCAGTGAGTGAGTAAGTAATTTTGGAATTCTTGAGATCCTGTCTCTAGTATTTTTTCATCTAGTATCTCTTTCACTTTTTTAAAGAGTGTTTACTCTATCAATAGCTGTTTGAAAATCCACTAATTCTGGCAAGGTGCTTTGCTTTTGCTGGAATTGCTAACTGAACAAGTTTTATTGTTATTTTGACGTTCGATTTTTTTTTTTAGTAATTTTGTAGTAGGCAATATTTGCTGCATTAAGAAAGCGGAATATGATAGTATATAATTAAAATAAGTTAAAACCCCAAGTTGAAAAATATTCTATATTCTGGACATATTCTTAGGGTTGCAAAACCACTGTATTAATAACTTGTATTCAAGCTTTCTATAAAATCTACTTTATATCAATCTATATACATTTACAAAATTTTGCTGATACTGCATATTCCATTTACTTAACGTAGGATGTTTAAGTTAATTTGATTTAAAATGTAGAGCTATTTACCTGATATCATTCTGTTGTATTTTTAGAGTGCGAGAATGGCACACAAAGGAAAAAATATCACTGGAAAGAATGAAGAAAAACTATTCGATCTTATATTATCAAAAGATCAACCGCCACCAATCTTATCTCCTTTCAGAGCCAAGTATTTCTTATGTTCAAATAGTTGCAAATGTCTAGAGGAAAATGATAATGTAAGAGTTTTGATAAGTTACAAATTAGAACCATTGAAAATTCAAAAGCTTTATGTTAGAACATGCTCGCATATTTTGAGAAACCGTTTCACAGCTAACGTAATAAGCAATAAGTAAAAATATTGATACTTATTGCTTATTCAAGTATTTGCTGGTTGGGACAGTAGCCAATTAGCTGCATTTGCCTGGAGATTACCCTACAATAGTTTTAGAAAAGGCTTTAAGGTGTAACATTTGCGATAATTCGTATATGGTGCAAAGAAAACTGATTTTTGTTATAAGTAGTCCTGCATGAGAAATAGATCCCGAGAAATAGTATTCACGCGAACATTTAATTTTGTTGATAGCCTTTTCCGCTTTTCAAGTAAAACTTATTTTTATTCTTTTTCTTGTTATGTTAAAACCCTACATATTGTTTTAGACACCTTATGAAGTAAACAAAAATTGTGATATCAACATTATGAGCAATATAGCACTTAATTGTTGGGATTC
This sequence comes from Triatoma infestans, assembly GCA_011037195.1. Lineage (NCBI taxonomy): Eukaryota > Metazoa > Arthropoda > Insecta > Hemiptera > Reduviidae > Triatoma > Triatoma infestans. Next base: position 47,662 of record JAAEAF010005020.1, on the reverse strand, counting down.
TCTATTAAATCCACTGGAAATATATGTTACATCAGCAATTTGTCTTAGTCCGATGACTTTAAAGGCTCTTCTTCATTCAGTAAAAGTGAGTTGAACTTAAAAACTACAATGAACTTTTTTTTTGTTATAATTAGTTTTCAAAATAGATAATTTTAATTTCAGAATATTGAAGATACTATGATTTGTTTCCGACTTATAGATATTTTAAAAATACATAACCAACATTATCCCCCATGCAGGAAAAACATGAACGAATATTATGAAAATGTCCTATTGAAGACATTTAATAATGTAAGAATTTGATTTTTTTTTTTTTTAATTTATGAATATTTTGCAATTATTTTATTTTTATTGGTTTTTTTAGTATAATTAAATCTTTTACAGAAAACTGATGATTTTGCAAATTATTGTTTTAAAGACTTAATAGATGATATTAACAAAGTTACTAATGATTTAATTAAAATGGAAACAAAATATTCTGAAGAAGGTAAAAATGATCCATTCTCTATGGGTCAAGGCAAGAATAGATCTAGGCATAATAAAGAACTAAAGGAAAATTTTGGTGACCATAATATTATGAGAACGTCTAAAAAAAGAAAATCGCGTTTACCTTTAACAGTTGAAGATTTGGAATCGCGGATCAATTTATATGCTAATTGCGAAGACTTTTCATCATTGCCTGAATTTTCTTTAAAGGTCAGACACACTTAATATTTATTGAATTCTTTATTAGTAATGTAACAAACCGCAGTATGAGAATTAATAATTTTTATTTTTTGCATTTTGAAATAGTTTTTCTTCTCTAAAGAAGAGTTTAGTTTTGTATATTTTATTGTTATAAAATTTTAAACAATTTTTCCAAGACTATGGTTTAAATCAAGTACTTTATTTAAAGGAAATAAAAGATGATAAATTAATTTTAGAAAATAAAGCTCAACGGTTGTTTCTCGCATTCCAATTAATACTTGACATATTGGAACAGGATTTATTCGTAAGTTATGGTATTTCATCATAAATTTTGTTTACACTATTTGAATTAGTTCATTAAATATGGATTACAACTTCCAGATTTGGTTGATGAAATTTCATGAAAATTATAGTGAAAAACTCTACAATTCACTGAGATGGCCTTTAATAGCCAATATTGTTTGGAAAGATGATTTGTCTAACATTGGGCGTGTAAATGATCATTGTAAAGAAATATTTATTATTTTTCAAAAGTGCCCTTCAAAATACAAGTGTGCGATATCTGTAAGTTTAATTTTTTTTTTTTTTGATGAATATAATTTATGTTTATATTTTTATTGTAGCGCTTGTTATTTGGTTGTTACAAAATTTTGTATAAATCTTGACAGATTATATTTATTTTTTTAAATTTAAGGCGCGTCAACATACATCTATGATCATTGGCGCCTGGAGCCTTCTCAGTGCACTGCCGGCTGTTCTCTGTTACAGACAACACTGCCCATCGCCGGACAGTGAACTGTAGAGGCTCTTAGGATGAGAAAATCTAAGGGCAGCACATCTGGACTCGAACCCAGGACCTCCGTGGATATCCTATATATGTAATTGGATACTGCACTCAGTTAAAAATGAGTTAACATTGTAACCCAATGACATATCTCAAATTCTGAGAGAATCGTGGTTCCGATAAAAGTTGTGAAATAAATTCCAGAAAAATGTTTGTTCAAAGTAACAAACAACACATTTGTCACCAATTTTGAATATTTTATGAATATAGGTTGAATTAGTGTTTTGTTTCCAGTTATTATATTTCGTTTTAATTGCCCCAATTTATATTAATTATTGTATCATGTCATATTTCCAGAGATATATATGTTTAATTAGTGAAGTAGTGAGAGTTAGTGAAGACAATCAAGACTTGCGATTTCCGTCCTATGGAGAAAAATGTGAGGAATTTTCTAAAACGATGGCAATCTATATTTCAGGTAAAGTTTTCAAATGTTTCCAGCAAAATTTTGTTTTTTTTTTATCTGTATTTAATATTCATTTAAAATATTTTTATGATTTTGATTTCTAATACTCCTTGTTATTTAATTTGCTTCTTTATATTTCAGATAAATCATCGAAAGAAGATTTAATAGAAATGGAAGAATTAATATTCCCCCATTGGTTAAAATTTATTGTTTTAAGTTACCTTCTCGATTCAAATTTGTCATCACCGTCCATTTATTCATTATTATCTGTAGTAAGTAATGAAATGAAAATATTAAGCAGCTTTTAAAGGGCATCAAACTAGAACGCCACTGCAGCTCTGCTGGTAGCGCTGGCAAAAATAAAATACAGAAACCATTGTTGACTTCACACCTGATGTCGCTGCCAGCAAGTCTGCTAAAAAGCGCATCCACTGGCATCACTGCAGATTTGACAGCGCTGGCAGCAGCTTACAACCAGAAAACATTATATGAGGAAAGGTATCTCACATTTATATGCCAGCAATATAGCAGTCACTCGATAAAGTGCCCCGATTCCGAACGGCATTGTTGTTCAACATGGACAATATTGACATAGAAAAGTTTATTGTCGAAATGCAAAAGAGACCTGTGCAATATGGGACCCATCGACTGATGATTGCTATAATCGTGGGTTGAAGAAGAAATGCTGGGGAGAGATAGTGGAAATTTTTGGAGGAGAGAACTTGACGGCAGCAGAAAAAAACAACTAGGTAAGTCTCAGCCATGTTTATTATTCAGATTGCTGAAATAATTTCCGCTATAATAACTAACCAATAGTCTAATTCAACATGGCCATATAATTTTCCCTCTAAATTGTAAACAAGAGAATGTTTACTAATCTAGAGACATCTGCCAGGGAAGTGGATCATCTTTTCGCTAAAATAAAATTAGGAAAAATTTTTCTGTTTGAAAGAGCTTACCTTCCACCTCTAACTGCACAAATAATGTTTTATGCCATATTCTCAAATTGTCTGATAGTTCAATATCGCCACATTTGTAAACATCAAATTTACAATACAATTTTAATACAAATTTACAGACTTTCATATAATTGCAAAATCTAACTTCACATTTAGTGGTCGGTAGAATATTCTCCATTTATTAGACAGTATGCCAAAAGTATATTCGATATAAAGTCTTGCTCTTGAAAGCATATAGTTGAATATCTTCTTCTCATACAATCCAGACAATGTATATAGACAATCTAGAGACTTTGTCGCATGTACACACTTGAATGCCTTGTTCTTCATTATTAGTTGTTAAATATGACTGACCTAGTTGGGATCGCTGCTTGCACAGTTATAATTTTGGATAATGAAAAAAAGCGGAAGAGGAGACGTTGGTGGAGGCGTTAAATTTTTGCGGAGGGATCTCGTTTCGGTTGCAATTTACTTTCAACGCTGAAAATAGAAGACAGCATGGGTTTCCGAAACTTTACCCGTTTGACCCCAAGTGATTTCGAAGAATTACTCCAGCTCTTAGGCAGAACGATTGAGGAAAGAGAAAGTATTTGTAGAGAAACCATTCCACCATTCATCAGTGCCATAGAGTAGTGAACACCATTGCTTCGAGCGGAAACAGTACTGCTGTGGTGCCTTCCTCGACGTGGCTCAAGCCTTCAATCGGGTATGGCATCCAGGATTACTGTTGAAGCTAAAGAAATACCTACCATCAAGCTATTTACTCATCATGTCTTATCTATCTGACCGCTACTTTCAGATTAGTTGCGGATTATCTGACTAATCGCTGGTCGGCGCCGGAGTTCCTCAGGGTAGTTAGATACTTGGCAAACACTCTTCTTTGCTCTTACGCTGATGACACTGCCATCCTTGTATCTAGCTTTGATCCCATAACTGCCTCTACTCTCTTTCAGAATCATTTAAATAAAATAGAATCTTGGGCCAAAAAATGGCTGATTAAACGCAACCCACAAAAATGTCAACAAATCGCCTTTACTCTGCGTCGTGCCTCCTGTCCTTCAGAAACCTTCAATTCAATACCTGAGAATTAAGTTCACTACCTGGGGATGTACATCGACAAAAGAATAACATGGAATCCACATACGAAACTAAAAAGACTGGAACTTAACAAACGGAATAAGTTACTACTCAGACTAATAGGAATACGATCGAAACTACCTCTCGGGCATAAACGACTAATATACAACTGTATACTCAAACCGATGTGGATTATGGGCTTAAACTGTGGGGTTCAACCAAGCGCTCAAATTCTCAGAAAATTCAGTCTTTTCAGTCAAAAATACTCCGTCAGATAACAGATGCTCCATTCTGTGTCTCTAATCCACCCTCAACAACGATCTCAAAATCCCATTTGTATCTGATGCTGTCAAAACTAAATATAAAAAATTCTATGATTCTCTTGCCCTCAACTCTAATCCTCTTGTACAAAATCTCGCCTCCACAAATATACCAGATAATCCACCCCGTCGACTGAGCCGCTGTTGGCCCCTTGATCATCTCCAGCAGTAGGAAGTTACTCCTGTGAGATTGTTAACGCTGGGTAGCTTCTCTCCTCCAGCTAATCATGTCATTCATCATCACACATCATCATATTCACTTATTATATTTATTTATGTAGACTGTGAATTTCCAATTAAATAAAAATAAAATTAAAAAAATACCAAATATCGGGCAACATTGTCTCGTGTCTCCCATTTCAAATGAGAGATCAATGTTCTGTGATTTTGTTCCTAAAACGTGTCTATAGACACGAATTTGTCTCTCGATTGTATCTATGCATTGTCTACATACAGAAATCGCTCGACGTTGTATCCAAGTATGGACAAGCCCATAGATTCTTTTTCCCATATGGACGCATCAGATGTTCATGCATCCCAAAAGCTTCATCTCCTATTCAGATATGGTAAAGTAATTGAGTTGTTCTTTTGATAGTGGTGAAGAGTCAGGTATGTCAAATGAATTACTTACTAGACTTCTAAAGAACGTAGTTTCTGAAAAAAACCGCTGAATCACTGTTTTTTCCATAGGCTCCTACATCTATGGAGATAAATCTATAGTTTGTATCAAAAATCTCAAGAAGTATAATAGAAAAGAAATGCATGTAGTTGTGATACAGCGATCCTGATTCAGTTGTTTTATTATTCGAATATGCTTTCCATCTCTGCTTCAATATAGTGAAGATAGTTGGCATTGTTCTCGAAGTAGTTTGAAATTTGTTCCCTCTCTTCATTTGTGTTTGGTAAATTGAGACACATATTTTGTAGATTTCTCCAATCTGCTGCACACACTTCACGAACAAAAGTTGTTTTTGGTTGAATATCCATGACGATAATTGTAGTGAACGATAATCCACCTGCAAGATATCTTTAATATAGAGAAAATTTTCAGGGAGGAATAATTTTATAATATTATGGTAATTATTTACTTTTTTGCACACTAAGTTCACCTGATCAAAAAATGTTAATGCTTTGTGCGTATGTGTGTATGTGTGTTTTTTTTTTTGTGAAATGATTCAATATAAATTTTTAAAGTTCGATTTTGTTTCAGGATTAACACTGCAGAAGAAATAGAAAAATCTGAGAGGTTCTTTTTTTCGGAAGTTGCAACGACACAAGAACATTAAATCAAGGTCTTGGTCAGAGAAAGAATGAATACATATTTTTCAAACAATTGCAGTTCCTGTATAAAGTGGTGTAAACTAGACCTACTAATGTGGAAGATGCTTCTCATGACCCTGACGTTCTTATTGCAGAGCGGAGAACATAGTCCAACAAAGAGTCGATGCAAGCAGACGTAAACGAAAAATCAAAAATGGTGAGAACCGCTACTTGAAAAAGTTTAAGCAGAACTATCGAAAATAGAGAATTGAGTGAGCACAAAGCAGAGAAAAATGAGGATAGAATGTTTCTACTACTTTTACTGCTCGTGTCTTTGAAATCTTTATCGAAAGAGAAGAGAATGTCAGTAAAAATGAAGATATTGAGTCCAATTAACGATGATCAGTATGAGAAGTATCCAAGGTTCAGGTGTAATTTATGAGGAATATCCAAGGTTCAGGGAGTTATACTGTTCACAGCCTCTCGGAGCTTAGGGACAACGTAGGGAGGATGATATCGGCTACTATTGCCCCGTTTTTACCCCTCCCCCTGCCCACTTTGGGCGTGACGACCATTACTCTGACTACACAATAGCATCTCTTAGGGAGTCTTCTGGAAAAGATGGTACTACAGACCGTTTCAGCATACCACACAACATAGTATCTCCAAGTAGTACCACCACAGAAGCGTCACATGATTCGGATTATTCGGAAGTGGTTGAATTTTTCAAATAAAATATTTCCTAATCTCTGATTATTGGAAGTAGTTTCTTCTTTGAGTTAGATAAAAATAAACATGTATTTGCTGTGGTGGTTGGTACCGCAGAGCTGGAAAGCATCAGAGACATTTTCCATAGTAGCCTGCTTCTTTTGTGGTCATCATCGACCCGTTTCGGGCGTTCGCCCATCTTCAGGATGCGTTTGTCAGACAGTGTGATAATACAGACTTGCACAGAGCAAATTCAGTTTATACACTCATCTGTATTTGCTCTGTGCAAGTCTGTGTTATTACACTGTCTGACAAACGCATTCTGAAGATGGGCGAACGCCCGAAACCAGTCGATGACCACAAAATTAAGCAGGCTACCACGGAAAATGTCTCTGAAACATGTATTTTATTTAGCTTTATTTGATTAAACTTTATTTGATAATTTAAATAAACATATGCTTATTCAGGAGAATCTATACCTCAACAGTTTCACAGGTATTTTAAATAATTGTTTATTAAAACGTTAACTTAGAAAAGCAACACAAAAGAAATATAATTGAAACAATAAATACAAAATAATTTACTCACCTCACTGTGACGAATAATTTCTACTCTAGACTTATAGCCTCCCACAAAGTTGTATCTCTTCTTCCGAAGTCATCCCTGCATATTTCCAACAGCTCATCGAAGGATTTCACTGACATTCTCATGTAATTGAAATTATCTTCGTATTTTCGTCAATCACTGTATACAGTAACAAACAATCCATCTGCTGCGGTCTGTAGCGAAAGGATGGACCCACAACCTTCCTTCCTCCCATTCCCTTTTCTTGAATGTCGGCGTCGAATACCAGCGACTATTAATAACTGTTCAACATCCATTATGAGACACCACAACAACATCCATTATGAGAATGACAGAACCTACCATCTTAGTTGGTGTTTCATGTGGCAGAACCTGCAAATGCCAAAAGAGCTGCCGTGGCGTCCTAGTCTGATACAGCTGCGATGGAATTTTATAATTTCGTTAAATGAAATGGTTGGCTAAAAAAAATGATTTAAATTGAGGCATTTCTGGTGATTTATTTTTAAGCGCATTGATCTTTCGTATATAGCTATCTTAAATAAACTTTCGTTTTAATTTACAAAAATTGGTGCTCTCAGTCTGAATTAGTAATACTTAAGAGAAATTATTACTTATGTTTAATAAATCCCGGATCAAGTAAGCCTTAGTTGTTGTGCCAATGGTTTGTAATAATACCAGTGGTATAACGTAAAAAAAATTATATTTCAAACTACATTTTCTCTGCTCGCTATTGGGCAGAATTTCCTAGCAGAGAACACTGTGTTCAGAGGCCGAAGAAAGTCCTCTGAGATCGTTCCGGACTTAAAATAATTGCTTATTTGATTTCTTTTATAAGAAAATTCTGATTAATTTTAACATTTTTGTTACCAAATTTGGTAGCATAGCAGTACTTTAAATTATTTAGTTGTAACGTGCAAGAAATTTTTTGAACTGCTATTTAATTAAAGATGGTTTGTTCGAAACTTTGTATTCTCACAAATAAATGAAGGTTATTGTACTTTTGAAAATTTCCTTTAATTTTACTTGATTGGTCATCTGACTTAACTTTCAGCTTCGAATTCTACAAAGGAACTTAATGAATAGCGATCGTAGTGATACATTTACTTCTGTAAGTGTGGAATTTTTTGAAATTTATTAAATTTTTTTCTTGTTTTATTTTGATTTGCAATATTTAAAATTGCAGAGCCCTAAAACAAAAGGGAAGAAACGTAGTAAAAAAAATAAAGCTAATGTGAGAAATCATTCCGGTAAGAATAATTTCATATTATATGTGCATCCATTTTGAATATTCCGAATTTTCATTTTATTATTTAAATTGCAGCATAATTATTTAAAAAAAAACATTTTTTTTAACATTCAATTTGTTTGTTAAACATCAAAATAATTTCAAATGAATATGTTACATATGTAATAGATTTGTATGACTTTCAAGGTGAATCTATATTACATAAATTGTGCAGAAACAATCAATTTGAGAAACTTGAGGAATTAATTAAATCTCCTAGTACAAATGTTAATATTCAAGATAATTTTGGTTGGACACCTTTACATGAATCTGCGAAGTATAATGCAATTGAATGCCTGAAATTATTAATAAAATACAGATTGTCCCCACTTAGAGGTATATTATTACATTTATTGATATTGATTATACCATTAGTAACTGTAATAGTTTCCTTTACATAAAAATTCTTAAATTTCAGATGGGGATGAATTAAAAATTAATGTTTCTTCAAATAATGGAATTACCCCATTAATGGATGCAATTTCTGCTGAAAATATTGTAATAATTGAGGAACTTCTTAGGCATGGAGGTAATTTACAAAATACTATAATGTTTGTTTAATTTGAATTATTTAAATATAAGATCTAATATTTTATCCGTCATAGCATGCATACTTTTCTTTTTCCTGACCAGTTTCGGATTTTCATCCATCGCCAGAGTAAATTCATCAAGTTCCTGTAGAGATTTAATTCAACATAATCAACTTTGCATTGCGGACCCATCCACATATCCAACAGTTCTACTTCCAACATTGTTATTGGTTGAGATTCGTTGATATGTCCACAGGACTTCTTTCTTTTTAATGCCTTTTACTAATGTCTAATTTTATAAGATTAGTGTGATTTAATTATTTTGTTAAGAAGAAATCATTAAGCCCTGAATATTTGAAAAATTTGACCTGACAATAGCTTGTAGAAGTGTGATCAGTTAACTGTGATAACTGAGAGCATATCTTTTTAATTCGCAATTCTTCTTCCCTTTTTCAAAAATATTTTTGACCAACTTTAACTCAGAAAGCAATTTTTTTTTTCATAACTAAATTTGGGTCATTATATTAAAAATAAATCATCTTAGGATGTATTTTCCCTTAAATATGAGTCAAATTTCATTGGAGAGATCTACTTGATCAGTTTTCAAAATGAGGAGAAGATACTTTACTACATAGAATAATATAACTGTAAACCAATAGAATAATATATATAGTTTATGCAATCGAAATAAAAGCACGTAAACGTTTTTATAAAAAAAAGTCCTTTAAGCCTTCACAAGCTTTTAGGAAGTCCTTATCCTTTAAGAATTTAGCTTACCGTATTTGTAAAAAAATAATTTTAAGTTTTTTAAATTAGCCCATATAACCTAATCTCTTAGCCTCTAACTTATCTAAACTTGGTCCTGTATCCACCTTTGTCTAATACCGTAAAATATAAAATCTCGATGTTAACCAGAATTGTGGGCCCAGCTATATATTCAACAAGATTCAGGCTACTTGCATATAATCTTTCAGGTTTCTGCGGCCATTGCCATGTGAAACACTTTGAGACCGCGTCAGTGGTTTGTTATAAACCAACATTTCGCTCATATTACAATAGGCTTCTTTGGGATAGTGACGCATCTAAAGCTGAAACAACCCAGGGTGTTGAAGAAGCCTATTGTAATGTGGGCGAAACGACAGCCACTGAGGCGGTGTCAACTCGAACACCTGTTGTGATTTAGCTTATTCACCTTGAAATACGTTTGCAAGTTATAAATGTTATATATGTATTTATATTTATAAATATCTTCACCAAAATAACGTTTTTATATAACCCCCCTAATTTTATAAATATTTCTTTTCTCATACAAATGAAATTGAAGCAGGTAAAAGTAAATAAAGCAGATAATTAACCCCTGGTATGTGTAATAATTTGTTTTCCAATTTTCAGCTGGAGTATCAATTTATAATAAATCCGATTCTGGATTGAGTGCTTTGAATATGGCAGAAAATAATAACGTTATAAAAAATTTACTATTAACATCTTGGAATACATGTATGACTTCATACAAATATTTAAACATGACAAAACATGAAATAATATTATTTCATCATTTATTAGTTTCATATTTTAAAATTTATCATTTCAAAAATAAATTTTTAAATCAGAAAAATATTACCTGCATTAGTAACAATAATGATAATGCCCTTGGATACTGTGATGAGAATTTGTATTTAAATGAATTATTTAAATTAGTTGAAAAATTGGTAAATTCTTCTACAAATGTAAGTGAATATCTTAGGCTAACTTTTGTTTTTTTGAAGATGAAACTAAATAAATGATTAATCTTGTAGTAACTACTCTTTGTTTAGAACTTGAAATAATGTCTTACAATAAATATTTACTGTGGCATTGTTCAAAATAAATTGTATATGCATATGTATATTTTTTTCTCTTCACTTTCCCTGCCTTCAAAGATAAAATTCTCAAAATCAAGAACACATATCAACAAGACATGCTTTCAGCAGAAAACCATTTGTAAGTCTAGTTCTATATGATTATATATATTTATATATTTTTGTTTACTTTCTCTGTTCCTAGTAAAAGGAAGTATTGCGATCGTATCAAATTTTTTGAATAAGTTTTTACCGGAAATAATGTTTTGAGGTTTCCTGAGTAAAAAAAAAATGTTTCGACGATTACTATGAGAGCAAAGTAACTCAAAAACGAAATATCGGAGGAAGACTCCAACGAGGTACGATTGGACGTTTAGCTCCAAACTAAATTTCGGACAAAGTCAATCAGCCGGAAGTGTGACTTTACTGAATGGTTCTCGAAAATGGCTCCAATAATTTTCTTTGGGGGAGTTTTGCGGAAACAATAACTTTAAGCTTCCCACTTCAATACACGTCTGGTATAATATTTATATACATTATAAGCATTGCTAGAATTTTAAATTTGAAGAAAATCTGTTAATTGAAAGTGGATCTTTACAGAACACGTTTTTCAATCTTTTAGATTTTCCAGAAAAAGTGTCTCAAGAGTGAACACGTTTAATCTTGTTATATCTTGCTCATCATGTACGGTGAAGAAATGGTATCATCACACCGCATGAATCTTTTTCCCTCACGATTATTACGATTTCCTTTAAACTTGGAATGCTAACTGCATAGATATAAATCTATTTCTATTAATTGAAACATTAAAAAAAAAGAAAAGTTTTACATAGTTGTGCGCAGCGCCCATTCTAGCGGTTACGTCGCCCCGGATAAAAAGACAAATTGCCGCCCCTTACCGATCAGAAGTTTGGGATCAGTTAAAAAATTGGCCTTGAACTACTTCACTTATAGTCGATCGTGTCCAATTGATATTCTTAAATCTGCCACGTCAAGTCCCCAGTAGTTTCGTTTGCTGGAAGTTGAATGATGGCAAATGAAAACCAATATTTTTAATAAATCTATAAGATTCTGGCTGAAGATTTTATCGATGTAAAGCAGCTCACCTCTGAAGATGTGCTATAGAAGACTTGTGAAGCTTTTAATGGTTCTGACATTCCTTTTAACTGGGTGGCTCTTGTGAGAAAAATGCTTAATTCTATAGGAGCGCAGGACATCTGGGAGGCGCAGCTTGCGGACGTGGTCTCTAATAACTTAAAAAATCGTTCTCTAAACTGACGCCAATGAAGTACTCAACTCTTCATATAACATCCACTATAGATTGATGCACCCACAAATTTGAAAACTTGAGCAAGAGAAACTTACTAGATATAGAAAATAAAGAAAAGTTAAAGCATTTATTTTATTTTATCCCTGAGGCTTTCGAGGAAATCGTATACATAGGTTTGTAAAGGTATTATTTAATACCTACGAGGAGATCCCTCAAACTCCTTCCATAAAATAATTTGTATAAATGAATAGTATATTTAAATCATTGTTACTATCTACTTTATTAATCAAATATTTAATATTATTTTATTACTTTGAAGATTAAGCTGTAATGTTTATAATGTTTCTTCTTGTGATGTTCGTATTTTTTGTTCAGCTTTCAGCAGAGGTCAATCTCTTGCTATAGAAATGTATAGTTTCTTTAGGCAATAAATAAATAAATATTGAATGAAATTTATCAAGAAATGTTTCAAGCAATTGGACCAGCCATTTCAAGACATTTTGAAGCTGCTTTCAAAAATTTATCAAATACAATATTCAATCAAATACCAACAAATGAAATTAACCCGTAAATTTTATTGACAAGATTTAAATAAAAGATCTTGAACTGTATATTGGTAGTTACATATAAATGCTTGTAAAAATAATGATTATATAATCATTTGAATCTATCATCCTTCAATAGTCTTAAATTTTTCATTTTAACATTGTATCTAAGTTATTACATAAGATAATATTGATATTCGCAGCTCTCTATCGCTTTCTCCCTGTAAAGCAAACGTAAAAAATCTGAACCCTCTCATGAAAAAGAAAGGAGGTAAAAATGAAGTGTGTGTTTTTTTTTTAAATATAATGTATGTCTAAGTAATTTTTTCAGTTTTTGTGATTTTCTCCATAAAAACACCGACGAATTTTATTAAATTTGGTATACTGACTATAAAGTTTGTCAATTTACAAATTTGAAAACTAGAGTAAGAGAAACTTGTGTGTTTTTTTTTTCTAATTAATAAAGTAACTGTTTAAAATTAGTATATTTGTAGTTACAAATATGGCCACCAGATAACAACACCTACTGAGAAATCAATTTTATTTATGGTTATATAGGTTGCCACTAGGTGTCTCTACTTCCAAGTTTTTTTTGCAATTCCATTACGCCAACCACTTCCTTAAACTATTGAAAAGTCACATCGGAGGATGGCGCTGTGATCGGGTGGCAAATTTTGGAACTACAATTCTGTACAATTGTGCAATCCTGAAAGCTTATGCTTTCTAGCGGCAATCTTTTGTACTACTACAAATTCTAGATTAAGTAAGTGCTGTTACCTGGCGGTGAATTCAGAAACGTTAATTTTATTGGTTTTTAACTACTTTTTTTCTTTATTTCAACTAAAATGTAAAATTTGAATTTTTTTTCTTTGTTTTATAAGAACAGTCCTATTTTTTTAGTATAAACTTCATCTAGAACAATTACATTCTTAAAGCAGTTAAAAAACAGAAAAAATTTATATTTGTTCCTTAGCTCTATCTTTTTTTATGTCTTTTATTAATTATTCAATTATTTGTTAAAGGGAGTTAATTGTGACTCTAAAATAATTGTTTTTCTCTCTTATTAAGTTACATGTATTTATTATTGTCTGCGCGGCAGACACACTAGGCGAGCTGGCGAAGATTAAGGCGAAAGTCAGATGCGAAAAATAAACGCAGCGAACGGCGAAAGTGAAGAATTTTAGCTAGAAAGAAATAACTAGCAAAAGGCGAGACTTACCCTCTTGATGATGGTGAACGCTGAAGTCTAGGCTATGAAGTGATAGGCGGAAGGGGTGATAGGAAGCGGTGACGTTTGCGGTATGTAAATGTGCTGTGTGTGTGTGTGTGTGTTTAGTGAAGAAGGGAACTCAGGCGCGGGTACAAGAAGTAGAGGGTTCAGTCGAGCAAGTGACGCTGAGGTTGACGTCGCTGACGGTGGTGATGCAACTCTGGTGCGGAAGGTAAATTCACCTGAAGGCGATGGTGCGGATGCGATGAATAAATGAATACCGCTGGGCAAGCGAATAGGCGCGTGTAACTATTCACTATTAAGGCGAAATAAAAAAGCACTAGAGAGAAGCGGCAAACACACTACACAGGCGAGATATATCGGGAGATGTGAGGTGGGGACTCCAGCGTTAGCGGATGTGCCAGCGGAAATAGTGGGGAAAGAAGTAGGAGGCAAAGTGATGAAATACGTGGGTGGAAGCTAATAAAAAATAGACTGAAACAGGGGACAACAAGCCCGAAATGGCTAAGTGCAAGAAGAAAGCGCGCGCGTTGCTCGGGTGGATGCAGGTGCGCATGGGAGAGATACTACGTGGGCTGACACCCTCACAAGACCCAACAATTATATTGAATACTTTTTACATTAAAATGTAAAATTTGAATTTTTTTTGTTTGTTTTATAAGAACAGTCCTATTTTTTTAGAACAATTCATCTAGAACAATTACATTCTTAAAGCAGTTAAAAAAAAGAAAAAATTTATATTTGTTCCTTAGCTCTATCTTTTTTTATGTCTTTTATTAATAATTCAATTATTTGTTAAAGGGAGCTAATTATGATTCTAGAATTAATTGTTTTTCTCTCTTATTAAGTTACATGTATTTATTATAAATACCGATTTAAAATATTCTTCCAAATAATTGTGAAGGGTGTTCTATATCGAGACTTAAATTTTCCTGCAAATTGCCGTCACAAGCATTGTTACTGGATTGATAGAAAGCTTGCTATCATACAATGCAATCTTATTTAGGTAAATAGTATAATCCTCACCTCCTTTATTTATCTGTAATACATGTCCACTAACCGTTTATTTGCAAATGAATTATACAATAAAGGAATGAAGGGTGATTGTTTTATACCAGATTTCTTTTTCCTAAATCACGACAGTAGACTAAATAAATTTAGGGATGTCAAATCTAGAATATGAGGGAAACTGCAGACAGTCAACAGAGCAACATTTTGATTAGGAGCATAATTTTTTTCTTGTACAACCTTTATTTGAATCTTATTTTCGCAATATTTGTTTGTCTCAAAAGATTGATTTTCGGGACTTCATCAGTCACCAGTTATTTTAATGGTACTTTAATGAAAAGCTAATCAGTTAGTTTAGTGATGCTTTAGAGAAAAGCATATTGATACTATTGTTCCCCCAGAAAAATGTGGCAAATAAAAGTGTTAAGAATTTATGTGTAGATAGTATGCAACGCTTAAAGAAAATCGTTGCAGCCAATTTCGAGAAAATCTCGAAAAAATGAAAAAAAAAATACATTCAGTAAATTCGCACTGTCAAATGGATTTTGCGTCTATGCAATCCAATAAGTAAATTCTGGCAAATTGAATTAATTAACTGGTTTTGTTTGCAAATTAAGCCTTTGCACTTCTATGGCTAGTTGCAGGGCCCGCTGTAGCGATTACGTCGCCTCGGACAAAAAGACAAATTGCGCCCCTTCGTATATATACACTACCGATCAGAAGTTTGGGTTTAGTAAAAAATTTACTAAAATTCTTTAAAGAAAAGTTACATTGTAAAAAGAATTTTCCAGTAACGTGATTTATGCATTATACCTGTCCTATTTAAATGGCACCTTTTAAAATAAATATTTTATTTATTTAATATACCTCGAAGGATACCTTTATTCGCCCGGAGCCCTTCTGTGATTGCCCAGGAGTCTTATTCACACTTCCTTAGAAACACAGTCCTTAGCGTCATCAACCCCTGCTATTCCCCCTTTCCTCCTATCTATCTATTGTTCCAATAATCCGATGCATATTCCAACAAGCTTTAAATTTTAATTTATTAAAAAATTTTTATTAAAAATTACATTTACATAAATATACATATTTCTTATATTTGTCGTGCTTCTTAGTCCCTTCACTAAAAACAATTGCTAACGAATTATAAGGATAATAGGTCTACTAACAGGGCATTACAGGCGGCTGAATAGGCACATCACCATTTACTACTAAAGACAACGCGTTATGCCGTTTCTGCAGGGCCGAGGAGGAAACCCCGACACACGTCCTTTGTGTGCGTGTCGGCCTGGCGAGGACAAGGTTTCATCAACTGGAGACTAGCAATCCCGAAGCCACGAGCTTGATGACGGAGCCACTTTCAGCTTTGTTAGGTCTGATTAAGAGGGCGAAACTGAGGGATGTCATACCCAGGGGATCCACAATAGACCTCTCAATGAAGGTCGCAGTGGAATGATATAGCCCTCCCCATTCAATCTAATATAATATACACTTTGCCTTTGAGAAACAATTTACCTCTTGGATCTGTTAGTAATTCACAGAGAATAATTTCTTTCGAATTATTGATTCTGTTTATAGATTAGGACTTTGTATTGTTTGTCAATAAATCATTATTTTCTTACTTTTTATTCTATTTTATTTAATTGGGATTAGTTCGCTCCTTGAGCTTCACGGTTTACGAGTATATCTTTTTGCGTTTACGATTATATGTTCACGGTTACGAGTATATCTTCACGGTTCACGAGTATATCTTATTGCAACGTGGAATTTTCCTCTTTTGAATGAATGCAAAATGGGCAAAGTTAAAGAACTGAGTGTTGCTACCAGAAGTGCAATTTGAACTTTACATAAAATAGAGAAACAGAACGAAAAATAACGGCTGAAATTAAAATTTCAAAAAATGGTGTCCACCGTGCTATCAAACGGTTTAAAAAATATGGTGATCATGAAGATTTACACCGCTCCGGGATACCAAAATCAACAACCACAGGTGAGGATAAGTTCATTATTTTACGTAGTAAAAGAAGCAGACGACTCACAGCTCCAAAAATGGAGCTATGGAGCTAACCAGATGGATAGCTCAAACTAGAGTAGCTAGTGACCCCAGGATTTTTTATAATGGAATAGCCACTTTATTTGATCCTAAAAGAGTTGCTTTACTTGTGTGGAGGGCAAAAATGATAATATTATGCACTTTATTTTAGAATGCCCTTATTATAAATGTTTGAGAAGGAGGTTGTTAAATAGATATTTACCTTCACACAGTTCTTATGTTTTTGCTAACTTACTAGATATAGAAAATAAAGAAAAGTTAAAGCATTTATTTTATTTTATCCCTGAGGCTTTCGAGGAAATCGTATACATAGGTTTGTAAAGGTATTATTTAATTCCTACGAGGAGATCCCTCAAACTCCTTCCCTAAAATAATTTGTATAAATGAATAAAGTCTATTTAAATCATTGTTACTATCTACTTTATTAATCAAGTATTTAATATTATTTTATTACTTTGAAGATTAAGCTGTAATGTTTATAATGTTTCTTCTTGTGATGTTCGTATTTTTTGTTCAGCTTTCAGCAGAGGTCAATCTCTTGCTATAGAAATGTATAGTTTCTTTAGGCAATAAATAAATAAATATTGAATGAAATTTATCAAGAAATGTTTCAAGCAATTGGACCAGCCATTTCAAGACATTTTGAAGCTGCTTTCAAAAATTTATCAAATACAATATTCAATCAAATACCAACAAATGAAATTAACCCGTAAATTTTATTGACAAGATTTAAATAAAAGATCTTGAACTGTATATTGGTAGTTACATATAAATGCTTGTAAAAATGATGATTATATAATCTTTTGAATCTATCCTTCAATAGTCTTAAATTTTTCTTTTTAACATTGTATCTAAGTTATTACATAAGATAATATTGATATTCGCAGCTCTCTATCGCTTTCTCCCTGTAAAGCAAACGTAAAAAATCTGAACCCTCTCATGAAAAAGAAAGGAGGTAAAAATGAAGTGTGTGTTTTTTTTTTAAATATAATGTATGTCTAAGTAATTTTTTCAGTTTTTGTGATTTTCTCCATAAAAACACCGACGAATTTTATTAAATTTGGTATACTGACTATAAAGTTTGTCAATTTACAAATTTGAAAACTAGAGTAAGAGAAACTTGTGTGTTTTTTTTTTCTAATTAATAAAGTAACTGTTTAAAATTAGTATATTTGTAGTTACAAATATGGCCACCAGATAACAACACCTACTGAGAAATCAATTTTATTTATGGTTATATAGGTTGCCACTAGGTGTCTCTACTTCCAAGTTTTTTTTGCAATTCCATTACGCCAACCACTTCCTTAAACTATTGAAAAGTCACATCGGAGGATGGCGCTGTGATCGGGTGGCAAATTTTGGAACTACAATTCTGTACAATTGTGCAATCCTGAAAGCTTATGCTTTCTAGCGGCAATCTTTTGTACTACTACAAATTCTAGATTAAGTAAGTGCTGTTACCTGGCGGTGAATTCAGAAACGTTAATTTTATTGGTTTTTTTAACTACTTTTTTTCATTATTTCAACTAAAATGTAAAATTTGAATTTTTGTTCAGACGACTCACAGCTCAAAAAATCAGTGGGGAAGTTATTAAAACAAGTTCGAGGCCAATTTCTGCCTCAACTGTTCAAAGGCGACTTCGTCAAGCGAACTTAATACGAATAGATGCAACGCTGAAACCATTATTAAAGGGTGCAAACAAAAAGGAACGTTTAGAGTGGGCTTGAAATACAAAGACTTCACAATGAAAAGTTGGAGGAACCTTTCAGCTCAGAAAAACTAGATCCACAATGCATTATACCCTCCGTTATGCACAGAGAGGGCTCGGTCATGGTTTGGAGATGTTTTCAGGCTATAGAATAGGAGATCTCATCCGTATTGATGGTATAATGAAAAAAGAAAATTATAAAATCATTTTAGAAAATCTCGTCTTACCCTGCGGTCAGCGATTGATTGGGGAAAAAATCATTATGCAACAGGAAAGTGACCCTAAACATACTTCCAAATTACGTAGACAATATCTTAAGGAAAAAGAAGATGAGAAATATCTGTCAATATTCCGTCGCAATCCCCGGTATTGAACCCAGTTGAACTCTTGTGGGGAAAAGTTCGTATCAAGTGCCCTAATTCTCCAGATGCTCTGTGGCAGATACTGTACTGTGTGTGGAGTAATATTGAATTCAAAACAAGCAACAAATTGATTGAGAGAATGAATGCCTAGAATTTTAAGAGAAGTAATTAAGCGGAGAGGTGGTCACTTTGATGTAAAAGCCGTTTAGTCGAAATTATTTTTGGGAAAGATTTACACTTTGTTACGAATTTGTTATCGCTTATATATTTGTATATAGATTAAATATAACATTTTTGAATTACTGACATTTTATTTCATTCATAACAAATCATTAAATTAACAAAAATAATATAATACATTTTTATTCTAGGTGGTCCAAACTTGTATATATTTTATTAAGCAAGTCTAAGCATATTCAAACACAAGCTGAAGCAGCACTCTGTTTGCGTGCTAATGCTATTCCGTTCAGAGAAGTATATGCTTGTTCAAACAAGTTAAAGCATCGTCCTTTGCACAATTTTTCAATAATAGTGTAAATATGTTTAGCCTTAAGACATAAGCAATTAAAATACGCTACGCACGAAAACTTTTTTGCGAACGAAAAATCGATTAGTGAAATTTGAGTATTAACACATACATATTTTTCCCACACTTACAGCCAAAATGGCGCCCCGGACAAATGTCTGTTGTGCTGTATTTGTGTTTATGTTAGGACAAATATGTTGAATAAATTAGAAATTTTACAAGGGTTAATGCAATTATTATACGCGGCATTCACATTCTCTTGAATGTCGCGTAGTATCTCACATAATTTTTTTTTTTCACTTTCCTATAAAACTAATTTAGATAAAGTTTTTTGTTTTTTTTTATTTAAAGGTGCGTCGTTGGCGCCCGGAGCCTTCTCAATGCACTGCCGGCCTCCGGACAGTGTTCTTCCATTACAGACAACACAGTCCATCACCGGACAGAGGTCTTGATGCTCCTAGGAAGAGAAAATCTCAAGGGCAGAACAGCTGGCCTCGAATCCGCGACCTTTGTGAGGGAGTCCAGTGCGCTAACAACTGAGCTAATCCCTTCTCTGGACAGCAAATTGATTTTATATTTGTATATGAGGAATAAACTATACCAATTTCGGTCATATAAAGAATAGACATCGAAAAGACGGATTTGCTAAAAAAAATGTAATTGTACGCACGAGTAAGTGGTACGCTAAGATGAGGGAGGTTAATGTAATAGATGCGAAAAATAAAAGGGGGCGGTAAATGATCTCAAATTATAAAAGCTGAGAAATAATAATAAAATATAGAATGTGCTTGTGAAGAGGAGAAGCACAGGAAGATTGGTGTTGATGAGAGCTAGAGGTTCAGATAAGAGACGCCTATAACTTTTGTGTGCGTGAATGTGTAAAGCTGAAGTTAGCGCGAAGAAGAAGTAGCGTACACTAGCAGTGGTGACGCTTAGCAATCCATAACCAGATGCGAATAACGGAAGCAGGTTGAAATTAAATATCATCAGCAGAAGAAGCGGATATAAAGCAATACATCATAAACAGAAGAGGAGCATTAAAGCGCAGTCCTAAAAGTAAAGAGGGAAGGATAATTTAGAAAAGATTATGTAAATATTCTTGGTAATAAGCAGGAAAGAAGCGTAATAGGGAAGTGAGTGAGAGGGCAGAAAGAAAAGAGAAGATGGAAAGAAGAATTAATAATCAGTGAAGTTCGCAGGAAAGGATGGATTAGCAATAACCGGATATATAGGGTGTGTTTGTAAGAGAAGAGAAACAAAACCAACCGGCAGGCATACGACTGAACAGTAATCTTGAAATGAAACCTACTGTTAAGATTTCCGTCACTATTATGTTATTACCCATTTTTAATTTAAATAAATGAAAAGCGGAAGAAATATGGGACTGACATAAAGGTGTTTGTATCACAAAACAGTAAAGAAGAAATATGTACCATCTGCCTTAGCAGGTGAAGGAGTTGATTCAAGTGCTACGTTTTATTGGAAGGGGGGAATTGCAATTTTTTTGTTAATGTAATGGAATAATTGGTTTAAATAAGAATAAGGCCTGAAGGTCCATCTGTGTCCAAATGTTTTGTATATTTCAATCAAGCTCATCATTTCTATCAGACTTTTTTTTTATTGGTAATATTCATTAAATGTATTAAATAAATATTGAGAACTTATCCTAGTGTTATTTTTCATAGTTTATCTCATTTTAAAACGAGTCGAAAGCTAAATAATGAGTAATTGATAAAAATGATTTTTTTTCCTGGACTGGAATAAATCGACACTGAGTCAATCTACATTAGTAACCTATTTCAGGTTCTCTAATCAGTTTGAATTTGAGCTCTTTGAATGTAAACGAAACTTCGGTTCGGTGAAGTTGAGACGTCTTTCGAAAGGAAGAATACATTTAGTTAAAAATGAAGTAATATTTTCTAGACTAGAAAAGATCGGACAAATTAGTCAAAACAACGTGCAAACCAAATATAATTTATAACCAGTCTTATAAAAATAATAAAGATGTCTATTGCTGGAAGAAATGCTGTTTGTTTTTTTAAATTTATGAATTTTTCTATTGTGGGACGTCGAAACTTGAAATCTTCTTTGCCTATCAAGTGGGTGAGGCCAGAAAAAATACCTTGTTTTAAACCGGAAAAAAGTGGAGATCTTAAGCCTTTGATGGAAATTGATACTAAGCAGTACCCATTAGAATTCAGGGATTCAGAGGAATTAAAAACGTAAGTCATGTACGCTAGTATAATTTCAATTAAAAATTGTGAATATATTGCAAGGACATATAACTTGGAATTCTAAATTGAAAATACAATTTTTGGTCTATTTCTTAAGTCCACTTATTATGTAATTATTAAATGAATTATATGATCTAATGTTTTGTATTCTCTGATCTAATTCTTTGTCTTGCAGATAAATAAATCTATGTTACCTATAATCTTGATTATTCCTACTTTTTTATTGATGTTTTAACTGTGCACAAAACATTTCTTTCTAGAGCTGATGAAACTGTTAAAAGACTCTTCACTTTAGAATATTTTCCTCATAATAAAACTGTTGAATTTATAAGGGCTACCTATTTGGACAAAGTAAAGCGGCATCAGTTTGATAATAATTCACCTGAGGCAAGAGGTAAGAAAAATTCCTAGTATCAAAGAAAACATATGTATGTTTATATAATTAATTGTCTAATAACATTCATCATTAAAAACAAGAATAATAATAATAGTAATAATAATAAAAATAAATAAAACTGGCTAAGCAAAGACCAGTAGGTACTAGCTTGAAAAATTAATTTTTGTTTTGTAATAATAAACCTTCCTCCATTTGATACCATCAAAAGTACATTTTGTTTACATAATGATAAATGACACTGAAGTAATTTAACCAATATTAATAATACTCTTCTTACAAATTAATAATAGAAAGGGATGTTTTGTATCAAAAGCAAACGCCAATCGTTCAAGAGTGACCTACTTTGAAGTTACTTGTCTTTAGGAAAATAGAAAGAAAAAACCCATTACGGCAAAATGTAGCATCGATTTCTTTGTATTCGGTAATTAAGGTACCTTTATTAAATTATTTCTATTAGTCGCTTTTAACCCTCTTCTTTTCAAATGAAAGGTCCTATGGCTGACACTACACTCCATATCGCTTGCCTCCCACAAGTTCTAAATCTAAAAGTGTCACACACAAACAAAAGTTGATGGTGATTAAAAAAGTAACGTATCAATTAAAGAGAATAATTCTATCCTAATGTAAATAAACTTCAGTAAAGCCGATGACAAGGGGGTTGGGGATCCAATTTAAAGCAATGAATGATGAAATAAATAAATTAATGATTACTTACTGTGCAGAAAGTAAACTTTTACCGTAAGAAAAAAAATATTGATAATAATAATGAAATTAACAGTAGTAATAGTACTAGTAAATGGAAAGAGCCATACTGGATACTCTATATTTCATAATTAAGTTAAATTATTAGGAAGGATAATACCAGAATTAACCTGGAAAGACTTGTTTTAATTCTTTACTGTTTTAGTAAAATTAGGGATGAAATGTAGAATTATGGGGATTAGATGACACAATAATGATTCTACAAGTAGTAGTAAATGACTTTAATAAGAATATAGTAAGTTTACTCATGAGTGCTGCGAATGCAGATGGGTTACGGGAATTGGGTTGGTTTATATTAAGTAGAGTTCTGCCGCATATTTTTAGATACTATTTAGAAATTAAAAATAGTGAAAGAGGACATTTAGTTCAAGATGTTTAGCTTACCAGGAACGGAAAAAACAATGCTATATTTTGAAGAAATACACTCAAAAATAATATTTCTAAAATGGGTCTTGGGTGGGTGTTCACTTGTAATAAATTAGCTGATAGTGCTTCAATAAAGATTGTCACAAACAGGGCCAGGGATATACGTAGGCAAGAAGTATTCGCTGAAATGAGATCTAATCAATCTTTAACACTGCTGCTTGAAAATAATGCTGCTTTAGCATGGTTTAGATTTGGTATCGGAAGCTTAAAGGTCAGAGAAAGGTTTACCCAAAGAATATGTGCATATTGTGTGGGGAGTATGACGATTATGAACATATAATGTTAGTGTCCTGTAAATGATAACAAACGATATCTATTAAATAATATCAAAGACCCAATTAAATGTTCTCCCAGAAGTAAAAAGGAAGTAAAGAATATTGGACTGTTTTTAAAATCCTGTAGGGATAACTATGCAAATATTAATTATGTTATGCCTTGTTTCAATACTGAAATAATTAATTATTGAGTCAATTTGTTTTGTTGTTTATATCAATAATTATACGATAACTATTGTATAACACTACATTTTATATTATGTTTAGTTTGTTTTGTGTCTTATGGGGGTATTAATAATTATTTGCGCATTAGTATTAAGAATTTTGTTATTTATATCGGATATAAATGTAATGAGAAGTGAACAGTAGATAATGATTAATTTTGCTTTTTATACTAATGAGTTTCGTGTATTTTGTTGTACTCTTGTGCTTTCCCTTATATATAATTTGTTTTTATTGGATTTTCTCTTGGTTTTGTAACAGTGTAGTATTCAGATAATTTTGAATGAATTTTGAATTTTGTAGAATGAAGTATAATGTTATAGCTTATATGTGTTTGACTTTTTTTTTTTATTATACAGCCAGTAGGCTTAACCATAAGCTGTAGCTTACACTTAATAATAAATATAAAAATAACATTTCATAATTACCAAAAATGTTTGCTAATAATAATATTTATTTTTGAAAAAGTAATTTACATTGGATAATATATACAAAATATACTAGCAATGGCTTTAGCCGTCTGCCAGAAAAAATGTTTACTATTTTCAGCGTACATTAAAAAATCATGTAGGGGTATAGCATACCTTGGCCTTTGGTTTATATTTAACGTCGAATTTGAATTAATTATTATTTTTCTATTTCAGTTGCAAGAATGACAGCAAATATTAGATGCTTGCAACAATTAATGGAGCGCAGTCCAAAGAATACTAGAATGAAAGTTTGTTTAAAAGAGACTATTGACAAACGCAAAAAACTACTTAAATTTTTACGTACTTGGGATTACAAATGTTTTGAATGGATACTTGATAGATTGGATCTTGCCTATAAACCTTTTCCTCCTCAGTAAGATTTCTAATTTCATATTTTATTGGTTCTTAAAAAGTTGGTATTTTGTTGGAATTTTTAATTAAAAACTTCTGGGATATACAATGTAATATATAATATAGAAGTAAAACTTAAGTCGCAAATGTATCAAATTTGGAGCATTTCTGGCGGCACGGCACATTAACGAATTAACGAACTAAACTTACAGTAGCGGCAAAAAAGTATTTGCACACCAAATTTTTTTCTTAAAATAATGAATTTAGGTAATAAAAAATTTCATTTAATTGCACAAAATAAAAAGTATTTTTAAAACTGATCAAATATTTGAATAAATAAAATAAAACATCTTCTGTCATAGTAAAATAGAAAGAGAAACTTACATAAATTGTTGCAAAAAAGTATTTGCACATTATACTTTTTTATTTTTCTAGGGTTTATTTATTTATTTTATTTACTGTTAATATTGTAAAAAGTCCTTGAGCATTGATAACTTCTTGTAAACGTCTGCGCTTGAGTGGACTAAATTTTTTAATTAAATCTGGATTGATTTTTTCTATTCTTCGACTAACAGATTTAGGCGGTGTCTTCCGATAATTTCGTGTTTTCTAACGTTTTGGTCCAGTATGTGCCATAAATGATCAATTGTATTCAAGTCTGGCGGCTGTGGAGTGGTGGGCAGCTGTCTCGGAACGTTAAATATTAACCTCTCTTTAATTTTACTAGCAGTGTGCTTGGAATCGTTGTCGTGTTGAAAAATGAAGTGGTTCTGAATTCCCAAATTTGCTGCACTTGCTTTAAGGTTACGACACAAAATGTTCACGTAACATTCTGCATTTAAATTACATTCGATATGTACAAGATTTCCTACCCCATTATAGGCAACTCATCCCCACACCATTACGTGTCCACCTCTGTGTTTCACTGTAACGGAAACATTTTGCTTCTTCAGTTTTTCATTACGTCTACGCCAGATTATCCTTCGACCATCAGATCCAAACAAATTGAACTTGCTTTCGTCAGAGGACACTACATTTTCCCCAAAACGGAGGGGCTTATTTAGGTATTCCCTGGCAAAAGCAAGTCGCTTTTTGCGGATCTTACGATGATGAAAGGTTTTTTTCCTTGGCGCACTAACGTGGAGACCGTCAGCATGCAAAGCATTCCTTATTGTCCTTTCGTGTCCGCGTACACCAGAAGTTGATTGCACCATATCATCTAGATCCTGTGCGCTTATCGTTGGATTCTTAAGAGCTTCATGTTTTATTTTTCTCTTCATTCTACCATTTAACTTCTTCGGACGACTGCGTTCATGTTTTTTCTGTTGTGCCTCGTTTCTCATATCTCTTATAACACAACATACAGTAGAGAAATTCAGCCCTAAGAAATCAGCAATTTCCCGATATGATTTTTGTTGACTCCGTAGTAAAATAACTTTTTCGCGGGTGCTGACACTTAATTCCACTACTGTTGGCATTATCAATTTATCACAAGTTAGAAAGAGTTCTAAACATTCAACCACAGTTTTGAATACTCATGGAAAGAAAAAAATAATAACAACTAACTAGTGAACGACCTTTGAAATTCTGTAATCAAAGTATGCAAATACTTTTTTCCGAATGTTTGTTATTTTTAATTTTTGTTTCATTATCATAGAAGTTTTAGATTATATTTTCGCGGGATTTGATAGGGAATTAGGATACTTTTAATTTGTAAAGTTAACCGAAATTTGTTATTACTTTAAAAATCTAAATATATAAAATTGGTGTGCAAATACTTTTTGCCGCCACGGTATGTCTTCCAGGAATTAATACCAGATATTACTAAATTTAATATTTGTTTTTTCTTTGTAGGGACGTTTACAAAAGAGTTGAAAGGAAGCGTTCTCTGAGAATGTTAACTGATAAGTATTGCGAAGACATTATAAATGAAAAACTTGATAAATATAAAGAAAGCTTGGAAGCTCAACAGGAAGAATTCCTTGAAGAAAAAATTAAAACTTTAAAATGGATTATGAAAGAAGAAATGGATTGTGGTTTAGATACATCGATTAATGAAGATGATATAAAGCAAGTGCAGGATAAATTGGAGAATTTAAGAAAAACTAGATCACAAAAGTCGGTAACAAAGCAGTGATGGAGTTATGTTTGTTGGTATACTTTTTATGAATATATTGCCTAGTCTTATTTCTCAGTTTTATTTTTTTTTAATTTATTCGTGATATTCCATTAAAATATTAATCAAAAGGACACAAAAACATCCTTGGGGTGGGGGGGATTTAAAAACTCATGAAAATTTCCGACTTTCTCATCCATTGATCGTCTATCTCAGGCATTTATCATCTCCTATTTAGAAAACTCGGAATTTTTGTAATATTATAGAGTTTGATGATTTTTAAAATAATGTAGGGTAATTGTTGTGGTTGCTCCCGCAGAGCTAGAAAGCATCAGACATTTTCCATGATAGCCTGCTTCTTTTTGTGGTCATCGACCGGTTTCGGGCGTTCGCCCGTCATCTGTCATCACTGTCAGAAGAAGAGCGAATGCCCGAAACCGGTCGATGACCACAAAAAGAAGCAGGCTATCACGGAAAATGTCTCTGATGAAAATTTAGGGTAAAGAAGGAAGTTTTAGAACTGACGATGTTGTCCGAGCATTATGCAAGTTAATTTTAAGAAGTTTGGTGGGAGGGGGAGTGCATGGTTTCTTCAAAAAAGTCATTTTATTAAGTTTAGATTCTCTATTTAAGAGGGATTGAAATCATTAACTGTTTATATTTTGTATAAAAATCATATCGCGACTTAGATGTTTATTTTTTGTCTTTAGAAATCGTTTTTTTATTTATATTATGATTGGACTTTTATTTTCCAGTCAAACTATCAAAATCACACCATGAGGTGTTACGTTTTTGTCTAATTTTTCACTGAAAACAAAAAGAGTTGGAAAATGGAAAATTTAGATGAAAAAATACTTGTATCTCCACCAATCTTTATATTTTTAAAAATTTATTGAACATGTAGATATATAAAAAGAAAAAAAAAAAATTGTTTTTGCATGGATAAATTCAGATTAAAAGTTTTTGATGAATTTACAAAATCAAATTCCTATGTTTTCTTCTCCATGGAGGAAAAAAAATTAACATCGTTGTTTCTCTCAAAAATTTCGCCTTTCGTTTCTCTAAAAATTAAATACCTATATTGAAAAATACATAATTAATTAATAAATAAAATAAACTAAAGAAGAATTTAATTTCAATACAATAACCTGCTCTAAATTTATAGATGATAGTCCTTACCGGAAGTCGTTCAATCTGAATTTTATTGAATAAGAATTTATCTACTGATTGTTTACAATCGCGTATTAGCAAAAGTCCTATATAGTAAAACATACCAGGAATGATTTTTATATTTTGAGAGAAATAATAAAAATCACAGGGTAACTCTTATTTCTGAACAAAACACAAATCTCTCTAAGAGTAATAATTAATTTTTGTTGAAATAAGAAAAATGTTAACAATTAACTTTTACTTTTATATAAAAATCACATAGAAGTTTTAAAAATATCGATCAAAAATAGCTCTTTATTTATCAATTCATAAAGTTCTAATTTTTCGCGAAATTTAACTAATAATCAAGTAGTAGTTAAAGTGGGCTTACTAACGCGAATCAATTTTTAGTTATAAAAATAACTAAATTGAAGTAATGAAGAAAATTTGTCAATTTAATCTATGTAAACTGCAGTAAGAGAAAGTCGTGTGAGTGTTTCACACCAGATTTTTTTTTTAAAGAAAAAGAAGTAAAATTAGTAATAAAAACATTATGTTAATGTTTCTCATATCAACATTTGAAGCAATGCACAATTAGCAATAAACTAAATGCGACTTTATTTCTAGTGCTTTGATAATATAAATGAATATGTCTTTTAGTTTATCAATAATTCCATATTGTCTTAATTCAGAAACTAAAGTAAAATTTGGGACATGTTTATTTATTGCGCTCAAAAATTATTATAACCGGTGCAGTGAATCAGAAGGTGTGATTTATGTCACCATTTCGTTTGGAATTAACAAACTCGACAATCTTTTTCGGATAGAAATATTATCTGTTACTTTTATAATATAAAGAAGGGAATCTATTATTAGCCTAAGCTGATGCTACTAATCTGATTTTATTCATATAAAATTTACTCTGTAACAAGTAAAATTCTCCAAACACAACAGAGCAGAGCACTCTGTTCACATACAACTCATTCACCAAAAATATTTTTTGGGGGACCTCAAAACATATATTTTAGGTGAAAATTTGACAGTATCGCTAAAAACTGTCTCAATTCCAGTTTTATATTGTTTATTGTAATAAGTCAGTGTATGTTAGTGTATTTTAGCTATACCACTTAACGTTCCATTCTTACTAATGCGTCTTAGGATTGAAAATACCTATACATTTTTATAGCTACAGAAAGAGACTATTGCAAGAAGGCTAAATACTAAATATATTTAGTGATTTATAAATACATAAACGAAATTAGAAAATTGAAATTTCAATTTTCATGCTGAAATTTCAAAAACTTCATACTGAACCCAAAACTTTTTAATTCTTAGGAAAAAATTTTGCATTGTAGTCACTTCAGGATCATGCTACAGAATCAATTCTATGTTACAGCAATCCTGAAAATGATCAGATTAGCCATCCGTAGTTTTCTTAACAACGCTTAAATATTGATATGGATAAATGTACTTAGGTTTTCTCTTCGATCCCGAATGTGGATCACAATTCAATTTGTATTGATCTTAACGGCAAATGAGATGAGCTTCACAAGCAGAAAGAAGTAGTACAAGATTTTTTTGGTTACTCAACAAGGTCGGTATTAGAGTTTCACTAGCCGAAAGGATTAAGGTAAGAGTACTACTAGACTGCTTTGGGTACTCAAGAAGGTCGGTATTGACAAATAACTGTTGATGAAAGTGTGAAGGAGATAGTGACTAAAAGATACTTAAGGAGTTAGATTAGAAAATTCTTCTTCTTTGCATTACCTCTCTACCGCCTAAACAGTGTTCAGAAAATTAGATACGTACATAATGGCGTGTTCAGTATTTTCAGAATTAAACGGCCCAAACTTTAGGGATGAATTCCTTAGATTTGAAAAAAAACATACCCACAAGTCCCTCTGTCAGATGTATCCTTATAATCATTTTAGAGAATAAGGATTATGCTCTAAAATGTCAATAGAAACCAAGGTTTAATATATATACAATTTTTACAATTTCCTCAAAAATTCGTTGGGATATAAGTTATAACAAAATACATTTTGTATTCAATATCCAAAAAAACCTGATTCACCTGGAACAACTTAACTAAAAACGTTTACCAATTGAATCGTTATAGTATGGTATGGGTAAACATACTGATGTTGCATACAAAGTTTATGTTTTATTGTCTTTAATTCAATGCATTTTTGTGTAAAAGTTGTTTAAAAAAAATGTGAAACATCTTAAAAAAAAAAATTATTATTTCACGTGAATCTAACTCTCTAGGAGGCAATTTAAGGCAAATGTTTTTTGTCGACCAAAGGTTTTAATAATCCTCTAAGTTTTTACCGTTTACCATGAACCACAACTTTTTTGAAGAAAGCAAAAACAACTTTTCTTAAATGAGGTAATGAAAAAGTTTAGATCCCTGCTGGACCAATCATAAGTATGGATATCTGGAGGATAAACACTCCTTCTGAAAATTTGTCAGTCACGAAAAATATGATTTTTTGCAGCATAATGGATTCTCTCACTTCCAATAAGAGTTTTCTATTTAAAATAGAACTTATACTAGTTATTGGACAAAAATTAGGCATTTATGTATGTATTTAAAAGCCATTTACTTAGTGAAAAAAAACAAAAACAAAGAAAAGTATAAGTCCAATTTTTAGATACCATTAAGAAAGGATAGCTTGCAAACTGAGTATTTTACCCTTTAAATTTCTTTTCTATTTATCTTGTTTTTTAAAGGCAGACCACGATAACATTAACTAGAATGCCAGTTATGGTGAAATAAGCATACTGCTAATGAAAATCTTTTTAAAGCAAGGAATTTTATTTTAATGGTCCTTAATATTAAAAAAGGTACAAGAACTAAGCACTACATTGAAATTTTACTGACTGTAAACATGTCGAATGAAATGGGTGTAAACCTACTCAATCTTGAGTAATAAGAATGAAATATTAACAAAAATTCCTAAACCATTTTCAAGAATTCCTTCCGATTTGGCCGAAACCATTGAATATCTTAGGGATATCCAAACGAAATTTGGAGTGTGATTTTTTTTTTTCTTAGAGTAATGTTCTCGCACCTATGCATACAAATCAATTCTCTGGAAACATTTTTTCGTATTTAAGGGACTTCAAAACTGCGAAGGAAACTACTCGAAAATCAGGCATGATAGCATTACGTTATCTTAAGCAAAAAGAGAGGTCTTAACATCAACTGAAAATGGATCAGTATAAAAAAAAATTAATCAGGGACTTTTTTAGTTTTATACAAGAAGATTAACTAAGAATTGCTTTAACAACTGTTATATATGTATATATATCCAAAAAAATCTTGTCCCCCCTCCGAAAAAAAGTCATATCTCATCTTTGAGAATAATAATTACATTGGGATCTTGGGTATATTGATGTTTTCTTAGAAATCTGAAAGGATGATGGTAAAGGAATAATTTATATAATGGAAATTAATGTTACCTTTTGCGAAATGTCAGTACAAGGAGGTATTAAATTATTGCTTCAATAATTTGAGAGGACTTCTTTTTTAGTGAAGATAATAAAGATTATTCATATATTACTCTTTTTGAAAAACAAATACGAAGTTCAATTTTATTTTCCTGACTTATTAACGCAAAGGATAAAAAGGAGATAAATCTATTTATTAAGAGTTTTTATTGTTCTTATTTAATAACTATTTCATTTACGAAAACATTTAAATTATCCATAATTTTTTTTTAAATAGAAAAAGTTTGTTTTAATAATATTTTCTCACTTGAAATATTTATAAACATTTCATTGTCTTTCATTAATCTTATAATTTGTACAGATGTGATTACTCACTATATCACCAGTATTAGTGGTGGTTACACTGTAAGCTACGTGTGCGTGTTTTGCGTACCGTTGTTGACTACGTGTAAGGGAGAAAGGTGCATGGGATTTGTATGTGCACTGTACAGTTGTTTAATTTGTCGTGTTGGAGGAGGGTTCTTGATGTAGGAAACAGAAAAATTTGTCGTGGTCATAGTTAATATTGGTTTCGCAGCTAGTTAAAGGCTGAAAAATGGCAAGTAAGTAAACCCTTTATTTTTTTAATATTTTTGTATTCTATTTTGCATTGAAATAGCAAACAAACATATTTTGACAGATTCTTTTGAAATTATTTCTTTGGTGTTGAAACTTAAAATTCTCTCGTTTCATTTCTAAAGATACAAATAATTAAAAATTTAAATAAGAATGTATATAATGTTTACTACCATTATTCATTTATTTAGTATTTTCCACATTATTTGTTGATCGCTTCCAAAATTATTTTACCACGATAATTCTTTCAATTAGGACCATATAAAATTTCATTTTCAGCCCAAAATGGTTCTCTTAACTCTTGCCCTAATTCGCTTTCTTTAACAGCCTAATTATAACAGTTTCCTTTAGTTGAACTGTATTTTGGAATTGATTTATTGGATGATTTCTTCTTTTTTTTAAAAAAAATCATGAGATTTACAATTGCAGTGCAACAGTTATTTATTGAATTATTTTTATTATTACAGTTAAATTTTTGGAGGTTATAAAACCTTTTTGCAGTATTTTGCCTGAAATAGCAAAACCTGAACGGAAGGTAAGATATTATCTTATTTTATCCTATGTTGTTTTTTTAATGGAAAAAGTTCATCAGTAATGATTATATAACTATTTCCAGATTCAATTTAGAGAGAAAGTGTTATGGACTGCAATAACACTTTTCATTTTCTTAGTATGCTGCCAGGTAATATTCTTAATTTACTATTATCGTGATAACTTACTACAAACTTAGTGGTGAAGTTAAAAGCGAAATTACCCATTGTATTATAATATTTACTTTAGCTTTACCATCTTAACACGGAATAGGGATCATGCAAAATTTGAAATTCAAAAATTACCTTAAGGGAAAATTGTCATACGCCAAACTGCAAAAGTGACATTTTTGCTCAACTCAAAGCATGATAATTCAGTTCTTTAAGATTCCATTTTATTATTATTGCTCTTTAATCGTAATTTTCTTATAGATTCCACTTTTTGGAATAATGAGTTCCGATTCTGCGGATCCATTTTACTGGATTCGTGTAATCTTAGCGTCCAACAGAGGTACTCTTATGGAACTGGGAATTTCACCAATTGTAACTTCAGGACTTATAATGCAACTTTTGGCTGGTGCTAAAATTATTGAAGTTGGAGATACGCCTAAAGACAGGGCACTTTTTAATGGTGCCCAGAAATGTAAGTATCTACACTACATCAGTAAAATATCCAATTGTATATGAGTTATAAATTAAAAATGGTACGTATATTTTCAGTGTTCGGTATGGTTATCACTGTGGGACAGGCAATAGTTTATGTCATGACGGGCATGTATGGTGACCCAGCTGAGATCGGTGCGGGGATTTGCTTGTTGATTATCGTGCAGCTTTTTGTTGCTGGTCTTATTGTCTTATTGTTGGATGAACTGTTACAAAAAGGGTACGGCCTTGGTTCTGGAATTTCGTTATTCATTGCCACTAATATATGTGAGACAATTGTCTGGAAGGCTTTCAGCCCGGCCACTGTTAATACTGGTAAAAAATTTATAATCATTGATTGTTTAATTCTGTTTATTGGATTATTGATTTTGTAAGCTTGTACTAACATAAAAGTTAGTTTCAAGTATTTTATAAAATTCGTCTTTACCTTTAAAGATATAGCAGAATAAATCTAGTATTATTTGAGCAGTAAAAGGGGCCTTGTTAGTTTTTTTTACTAAAAGTTTCTATTAATAAAAAAAAAATTCATTTATTAGGACGAGGAACTGAATTTGAAGGAGCAGTGATAGCACTTTTCCATTTGCTTGCTACAAGACAGGACAAAGTTAGAGCTTTAAGAGAAGCTTTTTATAGACAGAACCTTCCTAATTTAATGAATCTTTTGGCAACAATACTTGTATTTGCCATTGTTATTTACTTCCAAGTATGAATTTTTTATTTTATTTTTTGTGAAGTAGTTGTTAAATGTTAATAGAACTTCAGTAATTTCTTTTTTTTTAAGGGTTTTAGAGTAGATCTTCCAATTAAGTCAGCACGCTACCGTGGTCAGTACAGTAGTTATCCAATCAAACTTTTCTACACATCTAATATACCTATTATTCTTCAATCAGCATTGGTATCTAACCTTTATGTTATTTCTCAGGTCAGTACCTTGTATTTAAAATTCAACTATTTTAAGAGCATTAGTTTTTTATTAGTAATTACTTTTCATTTTCTTTTATTGAATGTAATATGTTTCTTCTCTAAAATTGCGATTTTACTTTCGAATGTAAGAGAAATATTTTCAATCCACTATTTATATGCTGTATATCACTATCTACCAGTTGTTAAAACTGCAATTCATCTACTTTTTTGTGTTCTATTAATAGGCACCATGCTGATTACTGACTATAATTATTTCTGTTTTTAATTCAAGGACTTTTTTAAATTTAATTGCGTCAGTAATACATTATTAAATTTTCATTCTTATTTCTTCCTGTTATAGTCAACATAATAATAATCAACATTGTTATTCATTATTTACGCTGGAAATTTAAGTATTGTTATATTACTGTTTTATTTACAGATGCTTGCTGTGAAATTTCATGGGAATGTCTTTGTGAATCTCCTGGGAGTGTGGGCAGATGTTGGAGGTGGCGGCCCAGCTAGAGCGTATCCTGTTGGAGGACTTTGTTACTATCTATCGCCACCGGAGAATTTAGGTCATATACTAGAGGATCCGATACATGCAGTTCTCTATATTATTTTCATGCTTGGATCTTGTGCCTTTTTCTCAAAGACATGGATTGAAGTGTCCGGCTCATCTGCCAAAGATGTAATTATACTTTTTCTTTTCATGATCGTTGGTTAAGTTTCACTCTTTGAACATCATTATATATATTCTTAGGGCAACGTCTACTTACCAGAATTTATTATCTAACAGAAAATTTTTTAAATAACTTGATATCAAAGTAATTCTAAACATCAATACCGCCTAATACTTTCTCCGAATAAACATTTGTATGAGATATACGATACCTGTTCCAATACCAGATCGTAATGAAAAAAATAAAATAAAAACATATGGAGTTGATATACTACTGCAAACATATGGAGTTGGTACTGCAGTAGTGTTTAGGCCGATTGTTGGTTCCCATTCGTTTAAACAAGAATTCGTATTGCTTTCATTGAACGAAGGAAGACTGTAATCTTGAGAAACGTCTCAGATGTTTGTTAATGTTTGGTTTGAGTTTCTTCATGTTTCAAAGGGTTTATATTTGTTGGTCTTTATTCCTGATATAATTTATTAGACATGCAATCTCAGAAACTAGTTTTTGTTTATACTTTTAAAGAAATGTCCAATTTTATAAGCTGAATTTGACAATTTTTTTTTTATTGTGCTTGTAAATTTTACTAAGCATTTGAGCAGTACTTTTAAGAGAGTGTTTTCCCAGAATGTGTCTCGAAATCCAATTTTCGAAAAATAAATGTTGCAGTACGTTTGTAGTAATTGATTAAAGATATTAACAAAAAAAAAAAAGGCCACGTCCATTTGACGGGATTACATCGAAACTTGTTGTCGAAACCCCTAGGGCCCCAAACAGATTATCTTTCTCGAATATAGTGCTCAAAACTAAACTTATTAACATTTCCAGAGAAGAGCCCGTCGTAACCCCAAAAACACATTTTTGAAAAGCGTTTCTCGCACGAAACGCACATGATTTTCTTTTACTGCAATTATGATACTTTTAATAGAATCATTTTTTCAGTATATTTAATTGTCCACGGCACATGTTGTTGAAATGGCATTAACAAGGTGAGCCTAACGTTGTAGTTCCTCTGAAACTCTTTTAATATGAATTTTTTCGGGAAAAGTTCGAATAGAAGTTGTAGATCTATACATAAATAGTTGCATCACCAAGTTTGAAGGAAACCGCATGAACCATTCTGTGAAAATGGTAAAAAGTGAAAAATTCATTTAGTAAAGTAATACTTGCATTGACCGATTTTGACCAAACGTTGATTTTGGATCCCCCGTGTGCAAAAACCAATGTTCGTGGGCAAGTAGACCTCTCAACCCGTGTATGAAGACTCAGTTTCGAAAGTTTTTAACGATTTCATTACCTCCTGTTTGCAGCAGTAAAAACAAAATATGAGACTGTTAATTTTTTTTTTTCTTTACATAGAAACGAAGCCCATTTCTCTTCTCGCAGCCCAATACGTTTCGGATCGGCTCCATTTGTCAGCGCCGACATCATTTAAATTCTGCAAAGATAATTTTGGGCGATTACTATATGATACTATTCATTGACTCGCGTAGGGGCATGAAATAGCCCTTTGTCTGCCTTTGATGCAGACTTTAAAAAAGGGGAGACTGCAGGAAATCATGTGCTTGGTCATCTCAAAGTTGGCGCTGAAATCTCTTCGTAGAAGAGTGTTAGACCTTTTCCCCCTTTAGGGTGTGCCACCTTCCGCCTTCATTTGCTGCATTTCTTGAACTCTTAACATGATTAGATTGTTAAAAATTGTATTATTGTCTTTAAATAAAAATAAATTTATTGATGACAACGCAGGAATAAACTGAGATAAAATATGAAAGATATGACTATGTAACCAAACATGGCTCATTGATACCTAATGAACGTTTACTTTTTTTGAATAAAAAGTCCCAGATTTATAAAAAGAAAAATTGATTATCAAAATTAAAAAATGTTTTTAGGTTGATATCTTATGTATGAGTTAGGCAAGGATCTTACTAAGGAAAGAGGCTTTCCAAAATTTAGTATCTGAGAAATATTTCCATAATTTTATTTTTTACCTTAATCGTTTAGTTCATGGAGGATTGAATATATAGATAGGAGATATTTATTTGACAAGACAGTAAAGTGCCACCTTTACATACTTCAAAAAAAGAAGAGTTTTTAGATAGTTGTACAGAATTTGTGGCGTTAAATTTCCAGTGTTATATACATTTAGTTCAGTGTTATTGGGTGCGCATTACTGGACTATACTATTTTCAATCATCTCTCTACCTGCCAAGGATAGGTGTACTTAGCCCTTGTATTTTTGTTAGGACAAATGAGTAAAATTTGAGTTCAATAAAAATTTATCATTTGCATATAATTGAATCATAAGAGGATTAGTAGAAAGTCGTGTGAATGTTTCATTCCAGATTTTTTACAGCAGTAGAATATTTAAAAAAGGGTATGAAAACTGGGAACATATGAAGAGTCCATAAAAACATGCGGGAGTCCTGATTCATTAGGTTTGTTCGTGCAGCAGTCCCAAATTGTCAGGAACATGCGCACAGAGATTATGCTGTTCGGGCAGCAATTTCTCAAATTAAATGGTTTCTAATCAAAGTGATGTGCTCGTGCTGTTTTTCAAACCGTTTGCAAACTATCATAGCAGTCAGAGCTCAAAACGCAAACCATTTCTAACAAACTGGCAGTCCGACGCATGCGCAAAGCAGTTTTAACGCATTAAATTTCTGCTATTGTCTTGGCCAATATTCCTTTTTATTTATTTTTGACTTAACCTGTGTTTGTGGATATAACCACTTAGAATTTGCTGTTCTGTGCTATCACAGACAGTCCTTTAAAAATATGCTAATTGATATCTCATACATTTATCTGCCGTACTCAATGTCTAGGTATTTATTTGCTATAACCTAACCAGTTTTAATTAAACTAATTTCTTACGGATGTATGAGCTAATTTATTACAGATTTAGAGCTAATAACTAAATTAATAGCAATTAAATAAATAATTATTTTCCCTATAATTATTATGGTACAATTAATACTGATCACAAAGCGTTCTTGCAGGTTAAGTTTCCAACAGTTTCAAACTAGGCATGTTGAAGCATGCGCAGTGAAACCAATTTGCAAACCGTCAGGAACTATCACAAACTCGCTGCACGAACAAACCCGTTGAGTGTTAGCGCTCGCTCTTGTGGCCAAAGAGAGAACTCCCCATAACCTTTGTTTTGCTTTATTGATATCCATCTTCTACTCAGTTTTCAAGAAAACATCCATGCCATTCTTAAAATTATGTTAAAATATCTTAAAGGTTTCCTCATAACTAATTTAATGTTAAAAATTTAGAAACAAATATTTAATTGAAGAACTTCCACTTTATTTTAATATTTACATATTTTAGCCATTTCATGCAAATCAAGGTTTATAATTCAAAGGTGGCAACGCTTCATTTTTTTCTTTTAATCTCTAGAGAAAGTAGAGAAATGCCTATTTTTTCGGCGAGTTTTGTATCCAAATACTGATCAAATCTCAAGAGATTAAAAGTACAACTTTAGCGACTATTTTTGCGGAATAATTGAAACATTCAACAATTGAAGAAAAAGTAAATTTTTTAGTCAAAGTCATTGAACTTTACATTTAATTGAATTTAATGATTACCTTGACATTAAAAAGATACGACTGGAGAAATGCTTATTATTTCAATTGAATGTTAATTAAGGATTAATGAATCTGCCATAATATCATGTTATTGACATAAATTTCCTCATTCTTTCTTGTGCAGGTTGCGAAACAATTGAAAGAACAGCAGATGGTAATGAGAGGCCACCGTGACAATTCAATGATACACGAACTGAACAGATATATACCTACAGCAGCTGCTTTTGGTGGCCTCTGTATTGGTGCACTTTCTGTATTAGCTGATTTTATGGGTGCCATCGGTTCAGGCACTGGTATTCTTTTGGCTGTCACCATTATATATCAGTATTTTGAAATCTTTGTTAAAGAACAAAGTGAAATGGGCGGCATGAGCACACTACTTTTCTAAAGAAGAACAAAAGAAAAAATAATTTTCGTTTTGAAACGAAAATGTTCAAAAGAAGGACTTGAAAGAAATATTATACATAGTTGCATTTGATAAAGAAAGCTTTGCATTGTTACTTTGAGTAGAAGGCATATTGTGTTCTCCTACATCAAGTGATGCAGAACTTTTTTTTTTTTTGGATGTGCAATTTAGATTGGACGATAAAATTTAAGTTGTACAAATATTTATTTATAATTAAATTGTATATAGGCTACTTCTAAAAATCCCTTTCCTTGAGCAATTGAGATTTCTTTTTATCATGTATCTCAAGATAGAAGTTAGTTCCAGTTTCAAAAAAAACAACAAATCAAGCTTATTTTCCGTACAAGTCATTTTTACTCTACTCTTAGTGTGGAATGTAGGCTTTGAGTTAGACTGAAAGAACATTTGAAACTGAATTTAACTTCTACCATGACATACGTACATCTTTGATATTATAATGTATACATGTATTTTTCTATAGATATATTTACATTTGTGACAGAGAAATATAATATATATATGTCCTTTGAAAACGTGATAAGATTTTGGTCTAAATTTTAGACTAATAAGTTTCCTCCCCTTCTCCCATGCACTTTTAGAAAAAAGTTCAATAAATTATAATTTTAATAATAAGCTTAAATAGAATTTTATTTGAATGTTATGATGCATTGTTGTTGGTCATTAATAAATAAGTAATGGTTGGTGTCAGTGGCAAATATATTACCAGTGAAAATTTCAAATATAATGATTTCACAATAATAAATGTAATTAATTACGTCTGTATAATATACTTTTGTATTGAGAATTGACGAATAATAAAATTGTTGTCCAGATATATTATGTATTACCTTTTATGTTTCTAGTTAATAGATAAGCTTATTATTTTTTTTTTTTACTTTGATCACGCCTTTGGAGAACCTTAAAATTTACTATTCAGCATTCATTAATATCATCGCCACCGGAGAATTTAGGTCATATATTAGAGGATCCGATACATGCAGTTCTCTATATTATTTTCATGCTTGGATCTTGTGCCTTTTTCTCAAAGACATGGATTGAAGTGTCCGGCTCATCTGCCAAAGATGTAATTATACTTTTTCTTTTCATGAACGTTGATTCAGTTTCACTCTTTGAACATCATTATATATTCTTAGGGCAACGACTACTTACCAGAATTTATTATCTAACAGAAAAATTTTTACATAACTTGATATCAAAGTAATTCTAAACATCAATCGCGCCTAATAGTTTCTCCGAATAAGAATTTGTATGAGATATACGATACCTGTTACCAGATCGTAATGAAAAAAATAAAATAAAAACATATGGAGTTGATATAAAACACAGCAGTAGTGCTTATGCCGATTGTTAGTTCCCACTCGTTTAAACATGAATTCTTATTGCTTTTATTGAACTGAACGAAGGAAGACTGTAATCTTGAGAAACGTCTAAGATGTTTGTTAATGTTTGGTTTGAGTTTCTTCATGTTTCAAAGGGATTAAGGGATTATATTTGTTGGTCCTTATTCCTGATACAATTTGTTAGACATGCCATCTCAGAAACTAGTTTTTGTTTATAGTTTTAAAGAATGTCGAATTTAATAAGCTGGATTTGACAATTTTTTTATTTTTTATTCATGCTTGTAAACTTTACTAAGCATTTGAGTAGTACTTTTTAGAGAGTGCTTTCCCAGAATGTGTCTGGAAATCCAATTTTCGAAAAATAAATGTTGCAGTACCTTTGTAGTAATTGATTAAAGTTATTAGCAAAAAAAAAAAAGAAAAAGATAACTTCCATTTGATGCGATTACATCGAAAT
Organism: Triatoma infestans; assembly: GCA_011037195.1. Lineage (NCBI taxonomy): Eukaryota > Metazoa > Arthropoda > Insecta > Hemiptera > Reduviidae > Triatoma > Triatoma infestans. The sequence continues at coordinate 7,396 of JAAEAF010005020.1, read as the reverse complement.
ATATCATGTTGTATCATGTTAATAATATCATGTTGGCTTGTAATTATTAATTTTTTTGAAAAGTCAAGGTTCGATAAGAAAAAAATGGAAGTTTATATTCTTAAAAATACAGTTATGATTTTAGGAATCGTAAAGCTTAAAAAAAGTTTTCGATTGCATTCAACGCAATAGTGTCATAAGTTCTAAGAACGATTATTATAGGAATTTGCATTTTGTTAATGTACGCCTCATTGTATGTTAATCCTGGTTTTGTAATGCCTATTGATTCATACATTTTCTGCATTTTCCGTATTAATTTTTAGGGAAAGGATCAGTGGTAGAGTACTGGACTGGTAACTTGGTGGTCCAGGATTCGAGTTCAGCAGTGCTGCCCTTAGATTTTCTCTTCCTACGTGCCTCTGCAGCTCACTGTCCGATGATGGCAGTGTTGACGGTGACGAGAGAACACTGTTGTTACGGAGTAACAGTTAAAGTCATTGGCCACCCGGGATCGTTCTTTAAATATAAGTTATATAAGATATAGGTCCAGGATTAAGGTTAGAGATGAGTTTAGGAATTAGGAACTTAGTAAAGGCTTTAAAAGTAAGAAATTAGAGTCAAAAGGAATAGTTCAGGGTAGGCAGGCGATGTAAAGAAACAAAAAGAAAGAAGAAAAAGAAAACATTATAAGAGATGTTGTAAATTGGATTTTGAGGTGGCAGTGTAAATTGGTTACAAGGATAGCAGTGTGTGTAGGTTGCATTGAGAGCAACATAATTAGGGGACCCCTAAGTGATAAACTTTATGTACTCAACTAAAACACCGAATCAACGGATTTCCCGGCTGCCGGAAGGTATCACCCCTGAAGAGGATAGACCCAGCCGCAAGGAACAGAATAAACACAGGAACAGAATAAACTAGCAGGTGAAAAGGTGCGCAACTGGTGCTGTTGGAGGAGCTATCCTCTCCCATTACAACGAGTAATCAAACATAACAAGAATTGAGGAGCAGCAGAATAAGTGTGAGGGTCAGATAAGGAAGAAAACTTTAAATAGTGGGTAAATCGAGAGAGGTTAGGTAGGGGCTATTTTTCTATTTATAATATTATTGCAATATTTTTCTATTTTATAAGTTTGATTTATTGCTTATTTTTTTTGTAATTACGTTTTCCTTTTTTTCTTGTTTTTCTTAAAAAGTGTATTTTTCATTTTGGTAATTACATGTGTGATTTTTTGTATAAAAATATATTCTTTTTGTTGATTAGGTGAAAGACTAGTAACAGTTCAAATATTAAACAGATGCGAATAGAGTGACTGAGTGGTACTAGGTGCTGGGTTACCAAGCAGTGTTTAATCGGATCGATCCCGGCAGGGCCAGTTTATTTTTTTATTATATTCTTTTTTATTTTACGTGTTTTTGGGCTTCCTTCCTCCTTTTCTTTTTCTTTCTCTCGTTCATTCTTTTTTCTCTTTCTTCCTCCTCCCCTTTTTTGCTACTCTTTTCTTTTCCCCTTTTCGTTTTATTTTTCTCCTTTTACTTACTGTACCCCTTTTTCGCCCCTCCTAAATCTGGAATCCCCCCGTCTCCACTGTCTAGCCGAGGTGATTTCACTCCAGTTTGGAAGCTACTCATAGGAAGAGCGTAACAATTTTGGCGCCTGAACGTGGGGCTCGAGAAGAAACACTACTTTGTTGCCAAGAATAATATTTTTAAATTTATCGAGTTGAAACAAGATTCAGTATCTAGTATAGCAAAAGTGATGCCCAATAATTTATCTGCTTTACTAAATCTTGGTTTAATCTTAAAAATGGATGTTTATCGGCTGATTAAGGATGAGGTACAGTATGAGCTACGGATAAGAGGTCTTAAGGATGACGGTACTTGTTCAGAATTGCGGAAGAAGCTGGATAATGCTCTGTTCAAAGATGTGAAGCCAGAACCAACACTAGTCTCCACGCTAAACTCAAAGGTAGAGATAGAAATATGCGAGCAGAAATTTAGATTTTTACAGGAAGCCGTTTCGGATATTGATGAAGAAACAGAGGTGAATCAGTTGAAGCGCCTAGACGCCAGACTATGCCATTTGTATCATAGGTTGGGAAGAATTCCTCGTGATGCGAGCACGGAAAAAACTATGATCAATTGTAATAGTACATGTGGTTAGATGTCCAGGAGGGCATTCAAGGTCTACCAAAGCAGGGGGCTGTTCTTTCGGTAGATCAGGAACTAGTCCAGGTAGAGCTCCAAGAAGGAATATCCCGGCAGCTAAATCAGAAGTATTCGTGCCCAGAACGTTCTCCATCCCCCACCAGAAAACCTATAACGCATTCAAGGAAATCTTCGACCTCTTCTGTTGCAGAGCCAACCCTGGAACAGTCAAAGCAGCAACTCAAAGAAATTGAAAGGAATGTTAAAGAAATGCAGCAGAAGGAGGCTAACACCGTTCCCACTTGCAGCAGATATTCTACTAGAGATCCAAAACTGTATAAATGGGGTCTCACATTTGCGGGCGATGCATCTGGTGTGACGCTAGCCAATTTCTTGGAGGAGGTAGAAGAACGTATGGTAGCCAGAGGATTGACTGAGCAAGATTTGTTTCGTGGAGCTTCGGATCTTTTGTCAGGAAATGCCAAAATCTGGTTTCGTGCTAACAAGCACAAGATGTCTTGTTGGAATGACCTAGTAAGAGAATTAAAGATCTACTTCCAGGACCCCGACTATGACGAACGACTGATGCAGGAGATACGTCTACGCACACAGGGATCTGACGAACCTCCTCATGTTTACATATCTAAAATGAATTTTCTCTTTAAGCGTTTGAACGAAACCCTTACAGAGCAGCAGAAACTACGGATTGTGGAAAGGAATATCAAAAGAGACCACTAGCCTTTCGTCGCCCAGGCGCATTATAGCAATTTGGAGGAGTTAGAACGTGTTCTCACTCGTTTAGATACCTGGACTATACGAGCGGAGAGGTACCGGGAACCTCCCGTGAAGGGTTTATTGGAACCGGAGTTAGGACACCGTTCACGAAAACAGCCGGCCATGGTATCAGCTATGGAAAGTAGCTTGCCCGAAAGGAGCCAAAAGATCCCAAAATCTATAGGGACAGTTTGTTGGAACTGTGGAAGGACCCCTTTCAAGAGGTTCAAAGATTGCCAGACTTCAGCCCATACATTTTGTTAACGATGTGGGTTGTCGGGTGTGCTGACAAAGGACTGTACGAGATGTCGACCATATAGGTCGGGAAACGGCCAACAGGGGTCGACTGTCGCCACCGAGGCGCCCCCTGCTGTAGCACCCCGCCAAGAATAACGCGCTGCGACGCGGAGTGGCAAACTTGGGTGAAGGTGGTCCATGAAACAATGTGCGCTGGTTTACAATTTAAATTAGGCAAAAGCGAAGAAGGAGCAGATGGCCGACCCTACCTAAAGGTACGATTGTATGGGGTACCGGCAATGGGACTTCTGGATTCGGGTTCGACCAGGACAGTCATGAATGCGAACCTTTGGAGTAAGTTAGAGGCATTAGGTAAAACTCTCTATTCCTCAGAGAATGGTAAGATTACGCTGGCTAATGGGAAGTCATGTGAAGTTAAGGGAATGACCACCGTACCAGTTGAGTTAGAGGGCCGCGTTAAGGTATTAAATGTTCTCGTGGTGCCGAGTATGGGAAAAGAACTCATTTTGGGGGTCGATTTTTGGCACGACATGTCTTTAGTAGTTGATCTGTCCAAAGCATCATACTCATGCGGCGAGACTCATATTGCAAGCCTAAAAGAAGAACAAGGACTCGTGCGTAAGACAAGACTTGGTGAGAAACAGAAGAGCCAACTTCAAGCCCTGATCACCGCGTATTCCCAGAATGATACACCGAAATTGGGATGCACTCAGCTGGTAGAGCACATAATTGACACGGGAGATCACCCACCGATAAAGCAGAGGTATTACCTGGTGTCTCCCTTCATCCAAAGCATAATGGACAAGGAGTTGGATATGATGCTAGGAGAGGGCATTGTAGAACCGTCCAACAGTGGCTGGTCGTCACCAGTAGTTTTAGTAAAGAAGAAGGATGGCACCCATCGCTTTTGTGTAGACTACCGTGAACTAAATAAAGTGACCAAGCGTGATGCCTATCCATTGCCTTATGTATCCGCAATCCTGGATCGTCTGAGAAATAGTACCGGAAATACACGTTTTGAGGCCCCCTGAGTACAGAAAAGTGGTTTTTAGAAAGTGGTCTCTGTGTGTGTGTGTATGTGTGTGTGTGTGTGTGTGTGTGTGTATGTGTATGTGAACAGGATAGCTCAAAAACGAAAAATCGCAGAAAGTTCAAACTTGAAATTCCGTTTACATATCACCATGGGACTCGACAGGAGGTCATATGTCAAAATTCCTCAACCGGAAATACCACTTTATTGAATTTTTTTTTTCACTTTCTTGCGATTTTCTAAAATGCCTCCGATGATTTTTTCAAACTTATTTCACCAGCTACCATACAAAAATTACAACCTTTATTTAAAACATTTCTCTGGGAAAATTCATTTAAGGGTACTTTTGGAGGAGAGCAGGGGTTATGTATATTATGTTACACTCAGTGTGTAAACCGAATTTGCCTGTGCAAGTCTGTGTTGTCACACTGTCTGAAAAACGCATCCTGAAGATGGGCGAACGCCCGAAACCGGTCGATGACCACAAAATGAAGCAGGCTACAACGGAAAATGTCTCTGATGCTTCCCAGCTCTGCGGAATCAACCACCACAACTAATAAAGAAAAGTATTTATGTGCTGAATTCATAACTAATATTAAATAATCAATTCATAATCTCTCTAATAAACACTTTTCTATATTTTATGACTGTTAACGCTTCCTGTCCATATAAATACAAGTCTAAATAACTCTCCATACATAATATTTTTGATCCATGCCTTTATCTGCATTGTTATTTTCAAATCTTCTCAGTACAGTTTCATCCCCGAATAGTAAAAGTGAAATTATTGTAGTATAGAAGACCTTTCGCGGTTTTTCCCAGTGAAAAACCAGTGTATCAACTAAATTTGCTCTGTGGAAGTCCATGTTATCACACTGTTTGACAAAAAGCATCCTGATGATGGGCGAACGCCCGAAACCAGTCGATGACCACAAAAAGAAGCAGGCTATCACGGAAAATATCTCATGCTGTCCAGCTCTGCGGAACCAACCACAACTATTAAAATAAAATTCAAAATTTTAGAAATAGAAACAAAATAATAGTATGCTAAACTTGTAGGTCCAATAAAATTCGAAATCTTGAGTGGATTATAAAATTCAAATTAAAAATTAGAGATTGCCCCACTTAGAGATATTTCTTAGGGATAAGTGGTCAGCACTTCGCAGTTCGATCGTCATGTTCTATATTCGCAAGTAAAATAGGCCTTTCAATAAATAGAGCTCTCTCTCTCCGTTTAATTTCGATATTGGGTAAGTACCGTAGAATTCCCACCAGTATGAAACGTACCGCTGGAACCCAAAGCGAAAATGTTGACATTGATCAAAACCAAAGTTCGTTCATACAATGATTCTAAACATAACTTATTGGGCAAATTGCCCAGTAGGTTTAGCCTTTCAAATAGTAAGCACATGCGAAAACTCTCTCGTTAAGGTTAGTGTACCAACATAATGTTACATGATTTATTTGCAGGGGAAATTCGTTTAATACAAAAATTAGTGGAACAACATAGAAAAAACAAAAGTGGCAAAGAGTGGTGGGTAGACCAAACTGTTTATGATAGTATCAGAGAGATTTTCCGTGGTAGCCTGCTTCGTTTTGTGGTCATCGACCGGTTTCGGGCGTTCGCCCATCTTCAGGATGCGTTTTTCAGACAGGTGCCAACACAGACTCGTACCGAGACTTAGTTTCACACTAACTGAGGTGTATCTTTAAAATACTAAACTCTTAAACTAGGTAAAGGGATGTGGCCGGATGGGTGGGAAACACGTGTTTGGGTTGTTAAAGGGCAAATTCTTTTCTTACAGTGGACGCGGGGGTCTAATCTTTAAATTCTGTTGTTGGAGGGAGACTTACTTCACAATTAACTAACCAAAATATTAAGAATATACAAAAATAAAATAAAAAAATAAGATACACAAAATAAATCTAAATAAAATTAAACAACGATTAAACTAACATTTTAAAATTCATTCATTCGTTTAAAACTGAACGATTTTTCGTATAATTAAGTTTTCCAGTTCTAAAGAATTAAGAAATTCCAGTCATTCTTTTACTTTTTCACGCAACCCTCACATCCTCGCAAGCATGTATACCTAATTACGTTTTCTTATATAATTAAGTTTTTTATTATGCATCCCACAAAGCATGTCACATCATCACTCACATACATCATCCAAATACTCAATATAACATCATCCAACATATTTTTACTCAATAAAACATCCAAATATTTTCACATACACACGCTGTTGTTGGAGGGGGACTTACTTCACGATTAACTAACCAAAATATTAAGAATATACAAAAATAAAAATAAGATGCACAAAATAAATCTAAATAAAATTAAACAACGATTAAACTAACATTTAAAATATTCATTCATTCGTTTAAAATTGAACGATTTTTTATATAATTAAGTTTTTCCAGTTCCAAAGAATTAAGAAATTCCAGTCATTCTTTCACTTTTTCACGCAACCCTCACATCCTCGCAAGCATGTATACCTAATTATGTTTTTTTATATAATCAGGTTTTTTATTATGCATCCCACAAACCATGTCATATCATCACTCACATACATCATCCAAATACGCACTTTTTTTTCTTTTTTTTTTAAATATATTAATATATATATATATATCTAAACTAGTAAATTTAAATAAACTAGTAAATTTATATATACATAGTAGATTTAAAACTAAACCTAAACTAAAAATCTATTTATGAACTATTTGCTGCGTGTGTAATTGTGTTCTGTTGCCATTGTGGGAAGAGTGTCTGAATAATGGTTCACTAGCAAATTTTGTCTGTTCATTTATTAAGTTTTGTGTTTTGCGTTTATATATTTCCAGTTGTTCTACTATGTCAAGTCGTCGTCCTTTGTGGCCAGAGTGTATTAGTTTCAACGTGGTCGTTATGTCATCGGGTTTGTGTTTGTTAGTGTTTAGGTGATTGGCGTAATTTGAGTCAACTTTGTTGTATTTGTATGATCTGATGTGTTCGGTAAATCGTTCCTTGATTTTTCTGCCGGTCTGCCCCACGTAAATGTTGTCACAGTCCGGGCACTTCAACTCGTAGACCCCACTGCTGTCATACACGTCAGTGAACTCGGTACGAGTGCGGAGCTTTTTGCCTAATTTGTTGTTTGTCCGGAAGGATGTCTTAATGCCCAGTTTTTTGAAAAAATTGGTGAGTTTGTACGTGTGGCT